>JASSUY010042640.1:0-15136 GCA_032466535.1 Forpus xanthops
CTGTGACATAAGCCAAGAAAAATTGGTTTTTTAAACAAAACCTGTTTCACCATGAATTTTACAAGTAGAAAAGTGTTATTTATATTCTGAAGAAGTAACTTTTATAGAACAGTTATGAATAAGGATTTCATTATTCATTTTTCTGAGTGACAATGAACAAGCATCCAAGATGTATGTGAAACAGGTCTATGGGCTGGACAATCCCAGCGCTCATCTAGGGTCCTGCTCCATTTAAGCAGGATCTAATTTTCCATTGTAGAATATGTCACCATTGTCTCCATTTCTCCATTCCAGTTAGAAGAGAGGAAATGTGTAAAAGTTCCAAAGCTGCTTATTAGCTTATGCCCAGATGAAAGTTAAGACTCTAAAAAGCTTTTAAAATCTGGCCTTTAGACTTATTCTCAGTAAAGCAATGAGGGAACTTAAGAGCCTGAGTCTTACTGAGAGTCACTCAGATTTGGAATCCTATAGACCAGAATTAAAGAGCCTAAAGATCCAAGTAGTCACTTTAATGTTTTTTTTTGAATGCACATAGACATTTTCTTGCTTTTTCAGACACTGTCCCTGAGACAGGTCTGAATCTCCTGGGCTCAAATGTGAGCCAATACCATCCCAAGTCAGCTGGAGCAATGCATTTGTCTGTGCTACCAATGTAAGTAGAACTTATTTGATTTTTTTTTTTGATGTGTCTATTTAAATCAAAATTAATTCCCTGTTCTAACTGTAGCAAAGATGGGAAGAGATCAATTGCAAAAGCTTCAAGCCAATACATTCAGTTGCTGCAAACAAATTTCTGGTGGAGACAGAACAGTAGTGCTGCTATAATCATGGGCCTTCAATGCAAGCAAGGAAACCCACTGCAATAGATGAAAGCAAGGAATCATATCATCACGCACTGTTCAGGAAACCAAGGACAGTCAGGGCTGAGAGTGGCCCATGATGCTAGGATCATGGGAGAGATTAGCACAAAACTCAGCCAGTCAAGCCCTGCCCCAAAGATTTTCTTGGTTTCCTGACCCCTTTGCATTGGTCCATGGTTGAAGCCAAATGCATCCCACTGATGATAATCCATAGACTATGGACCAATGGTTGTTTTAATCTGATAAAGTGTGGCAGGCATTGCAGGGCCCAGGGGAAAAGTAACTATGCAAGGCTCCAAGTCTGCACTGAAAGTGCTGCAACTCAACTCCTCCTAACAGAAGAAAACACAGCACAGTCAGTCAGGACTGCATGTGGAAAGAAAATGGCAGCATTTAGAAATAAAGCCTAAAAATTGATGAATTTTGTTCTTTATGTAGGTCTATCTGCCATATTCAAGATTCAAAGGATGGCATAGTCATTACTTACCAAATGTATAGCCCATACAGTGGTCAAGAGAAGCTTGGTAATACTCCAGTTGATAGCTTCAAAGAATGGAAAGAAAATAAAATTATCTCCAAATTTGTACTCTTTAGATCACATTATTTTTGAGGCAGGCTTGTAATTTTGGGCCCCAGGTCATGATACATGAATATTTGGGTATGGCGGTAACATAAAGAAAGGGTAATGGATTCAGTTTAGATTGGATCTGAGGAAGAAATTCTTTCCTGTAAGGATGCTGAGGCACTGGAATGGGTTGCCCAGGGAAGTTGTGAATGCTCCATCATTGGCGGTGCTCAAGGCCAGGTTGGACAGAGCCTTGGGTGACATGGCTTAGTGGGAGGTGTTCCTGCCCATGGCAGGGTATTGGAAATAAGTGATCTTAAGTTTCTTTCCAACCTTATCTGTTCTGTGATTCTGTGGTTCTATGAAGTCATTTGAGCATCTTCCTTTCAACTCTCACATCTGAAAGATTAATTCTTCCTGGAAGAATACCTGTTCCCATCTAGTATTGATGTATTGATTAGACTGCTGCGTCTTGACATTTTATTGTTTCTTTTGGAAATCTGAAATATGTTTTAAAAATGAATACATAATCGCCCCTTTTCCTGACCCCTGTAAAGATAGTCATCTGGAGATGATCTTTAACCACAACTCTGGGCTCTGAAACTGGGGTTTATGATAGAAATGACAACAAAACTTTAACTGTGCCATAATGGAATAGTTAAGTAAATACAGTACATAATGTACTTAGTATGCTAATCTGTGAGTATCGGGAAGAAAATCTCACTGGAACAGAAATCGGCTGTGGCCTAGCAGTCTTTCGCTTGCAAAAGAAATGAAAATCAACTGCAAAGCCTCTAAGTGAGAGCTGCTTCTTCTGGTTAGCCCTGGCATTTCTCGGAGAATGAGCAGCACTTCTTAATTTTCACTTTAACCACTAGTTGCTTTTTTTTTTAATGGAGTGTCTTGCCAGTTAGACTTGATTCTGTCATGTTTTTGATGATTTATTTTTGTTTGACAATAATGTAAAATACAAACCATCTGATGCCTGGTTTTAGTTCCATTAGCTAGGAACCACAAACCTATGCCATGTCACTTTTTCTTTTTATAGTACTGTTTCAAACTTATTGGCATAATTGATTGATCTTTTTCCTTGTCTGGATTAAATGATTGGTTTGGCCAGAGTTTCATAGCAGGATGCCAGATTTTCTTATTCTTATGACTTCCATCTCCATGTTACACAGGACTAAGTATAAAATACTCAAATGCCTCATTTGTAAACATACAATTATGTACACAAAACGTGCTTCTCAATGTTTCCCCAATTTGGCTCTGCTGTTACGCTAGTGACGGCTGCTGGCATGCAAACCAACTAATTTGCACCATGCCAGCACTCTGAAAGCTGAATTAAATTGAGCCTGGATAATGTATGAATACTGCAACTTAATGTTTTTAAAAAGTCGTCCCTGAAGAGCATACATACAGATGGGTTTCTGTTAAATACGTGTATCTATGCACATAACTCTCATGCCAATGTATGGATTTTAGCAAGGATCCAGTTAACAGAGGTATGTTGGAACATTGTTCCCAAATTGGCTTTTCCATTATGTAATGGATCTCCTTAGACACAACCAAAACAGCTGTCCTGAAACTTGTTGGACGAAGGGATCTCAGCCAGTCTTTACTCTCTCCTGTAGGCTGCTGTAGGGAAGGGAAAGAAAGAAAAGCCCGGCCTATGCCATGGACCCATGTCTTACACATGGAGTTGTACATCACAGGAGATGGAGCCACCAGAAAGATGAAGCCATAAGAAAGTGCTTAGCAGGAATGTAGGAACCATGCATGGGACTGGAACCACTCTGTAAATGCAAGTTTGCAAACCTTCACCTTTTGTCTGCAGTAGCCAATTTGTTTATCGTTGAAGGTAAAGAGGCAATTTCAGTAGCCATGAAAATGGTATTTCTTACCTTGACACAGGTGGTTTCTTATTTTTATTATCTGGCTTAATAAAATGTGATGGATCTTTTTTTGAAAGACAGTAGCATGTTTTACCCTATGTGAACCTTAACTAATCAGAGTCACAGAATGGTTTGAGGTGGAAAGGAACTTAAAAATCATCTACTTTTACCCTCCTCCCACAAGCAGGGACACCTTCCACTAGACCAGGTTGCTCCAAGCCCCACCCAGTCTGGTCTTGAACACTGCCAGGGATGGGGTATAGAATTCTAGGAATGGGGCATAAATACAAATATACATCTCTCATCAGCCATATGCAATAGACACTTGACACTCCAGAGCATGATGTATTAGTAAGTCACAGTGGGTCAATAAGAGTTTCTTGCGTAAGCAAAGTGTCCTCAACCCATCAGTGTATGTCATGCAACAGAAAACAGTTTTAATCTGTTTGGAAATCACTTTGTCACTGAGTTTGTGGTGGTGTTTAACACCTCCAGGTGTTTCAGTCCATCTCCCGTCAAAACACAGAGGAGAGATCAAATAGGGTATATCTTTCCAACTGTCTTAGCCCAGGCAGCACTTATTCACATTTTTTGGCTCCATGCACTCAAATATTCTCTGTAACAATGAAAAAGAGCAGGAAAATAAGAGATCTGAGTGCACAGCAGAAAGAAACAGAATTAAATCTGACTGTGAAAAACCTTTTTCATATTTTAAACCTTCCCTTCACATCTGTGGGTTGTTCAAATGAGTTAATCACAAGCTAACTAATATTTGCTGCTGTGGAAACTAATAGGATGGATAAAAGATCTGGAGGGAATGTGAAATGAAGTAGACCTGATTATTTTAAACTTGCCAGGTTTCTGAAGAGAATTTTTAGCTGGGAAGGCATTGGAGGCTGTTGCTGCATGCTCGGGGGGGAGGAGGACTGCTGCTGTTTCTTTGTGAAGAACCTGGTGAGCTGGTTTAGTTTATGCAGGGGCTGCAGGTTTTGGCTACTTCACAAAGAAAAAGTAAAATCAAAAGGAAATATCATTTCCTCAACTACAAGGTATTAATATCCTGTTCAATTTAATTTCTGCCTTCTGTTACAGTGAACCCTTTAATATGTAGTGTCAGCTTGGCAAGGATTTTCCGGCAGTATCAAAAGAGAATTTACCCCTGAAATACTGTCCCAGGAATTGCTGTAGCTTTCAATAGTATAGCCTCCCAAGAAGCGGCAGTAGAGATGCCTGCTGCAAAGAGAGTAAGTTCCCCTTGGGCCAGGTAGGTACTGCTCCACAGCCCCAACAGTATAGTATTAATTTCTAAGGACGCAAATTACTACAAAGCGAATGCTACAAGTTCCTAGCTATGTGGATCTACAGCCCGTGTATGATGCTGACCAGCAGGAGCCCAGTGAGTGGAAAGACCTGGGCTGTGTGCTGGTGATTTCAGGCTGCATTATTCTCCTGCACAAAAATCCATTGAGATAACCTAGCTTTGGACAAGGAAGCACAACCATTGTGCAAGGATGGTGCTTATCCAAGGCATAATGTATTTCTTTGTGCTGGGAGGTGAAGCAGCCATGCATTGATAAGCCAGAAGTGCTCTGTGGGAGCCTCTTACATTGTTATTTAAAAGACAAATATTCTCCCTGTTCAACTTAGATAGATTTTTCTGATTAAGAAAAAAAGACATTTTCACAAAAATGTTTGCTGACTATAAAATAGCATAGATCTCACATTAAAATGCCCAAAACTTTTTTCATTAAGTTACATTGTTACTGCATGTATGCTCCTGCTTAGATGAGCGACTGATGGAATCTACCTACTTTCAGTCTTACATTAGTCAGAAAGCCACCAAAAAGTTTTATTAATCTGAGATTTAAAAATACCTTAATTCCCCTTTCCTGTAGTTTTTAGATTCTGAGGTTTGAGCTATTGTAGGTTTATTTGCAGTACATAGATCCTGTAAAATTTGCTGCCTTCCAGGAATTACCTATCAGGACAAAGGATAAAACAACTTAGTGCTTATCAGCATAAATTTCATGAACAATTTCTAAATTGTTCTTCCATTGTTAAAAAGTGGGATAAAAATAGATCAAATTGAGAACAGAAGATGTTGCTAATTCTTATCTCTTTCACAAATCCATTTGGGTTTCATATGAGATTTATCATTCCATTTCAATCCTTGAGAACAAATTAAATCTTTTTTTTTTCCTACTTTATCATTTTATTTTCCCACCATGGCCCTTTTTCTTTATAAAATTAAAATAGTTCCTTTGGAATGATCTCAATTTCAGAGGTTGCCTGTGGCCTTAAGTCACCAACTGCATGACTTCAGCAGCACCACATTTCCACTGAAGAGAAACTGAAATATGGTGTACTTTTTTTCTTTACCAAGACGTGTGGCTCAGGTATCATGTTGAATGAACAATATAACTGACTTCCCCTCCATTCACCATCTGCCCCTTTTAAAAAAACGAATTAAAAAAGTAATTAGAGGGTCTCTGTCTTTGCAGTGGCCAAGACACTTTAAGTATCCATTATTGTTTCCCTGCAATCGGTATACAGAATGTTGCAAAATATCATGGAGACGTCGCTTACAGAGCTCTAGTTTCATGCTGTACATGAATAGTGTTATACAAGTCATGTGGCAGCTAAGACATGTGTTTTGAGGTTTTTTGGTGTGTCAGTCAAGCCCCTTGGCCTTGTGTCCTTTGTATGGCTGCTTGATGAATTTTATACTGGCAGAATATGCTGTTTGTGGAAAATGGATTTTTGTGTGGAGGAGCTGCCAACATATTTCCTTACGCTGACATCAAAGTACAACAAATGCTGTCAGGGAAGCCTTGTTCTAAAATGTGCGCTTTTGTGCATAAGTGTTTGTATGTATCTGTGTATCTGTGTATGCATTCAGAGTTTTTCTAAAATTTAATAATAATAAATTACTAGACATGTATCTGTAACTCGGTGCTCTCTCCTTCCCCCATCTACAGCCATCACCTTGAGATCTTTTTTCTCAAGCTAATGACAGTTGTGCCTTCAGCAGTCAACAGATCCTGACAAATTCCTAGAGTTGGCCAAGAAGACACAAATCAGAACTCCTAGAAATATCCAATATCATTCTGACTTTTGGTGTTATTGTCACAGAAATTGTTTGTTTTAAATCCTGGTTGGCATCTCTGGGAGCTTATGATCATATGACAGGATCAGCTTCAGAATAAGCATTCTCTTATTTTCAAAACCATGCAGTTTACAGTCAGTTTCACATTTTAAACCTCAAAGCAAATATATAATGGCTGGACTTGATGATCTTAAAGGTCTTTTCTAACCTAGTTGATTTTATGATAACCTCACTGGTTATTACATGTCATATGACTGTGCAGCAGCTTTTATAATTGCCTTGTGCCTGAACTTACTGTAGATAAAAAAGAGATAGAAAAATCTACTTATAATAGAAATGTTTCCTTTTTAAGCACTCTGAGGTGAAAAAATATTATTTTAACAACTTTATTTCAATATTTTATCATTTGAAAATATAAATTGTAGGGACACTTCCATACTAGTGACTGGAAAGTATAAAATCAATGCTTTCTCTATTTTCTGACTTTTATAGCTTAAAACTAGGAAAGAATGACATTTAAAAATACATACAACCTATTTTTTCTTTAGGTTGTTAAGAAAGCTTTGCTTTGCTTTTGCCCAGAGACATGGGAAACAGTGATGAATTGTCAAAGGGGGCAACCCATCTCTTTTATTGCCACCATGTGCTGTAATTTCTAATCCTTATTGTGTCTGAAGCTAAATCTGAGACATTCCAGAGCCTAGATACCACGTGCAGTGAGGTCCAGTCAACAGTAGTCAGGGCTGGGAGCAAAAGACCTGGTGCTAGGGGTCAGGGACTGAGCAGGGAGTAGGAGCCCAGGGATCAGAGTTCTGCGCCAAACAATATAGACTGTAAAGTGCTACCAAGGCAGAGCGAAAGCTTCTAACTTTCACATTGCACTGGTAAGAATTGCTGCAAGAGGCAGAAATCAAACCCATTTCACTGCAACCATGCAGTCATTCTCTTGCACTGTTTCCCCAGCAGCCAGGTATAGATAATGATGCTTTCCCATACTCAAGATCTGTGGCTGAAAATTTAAGTGACTTGTTAGTGTTGTTTCTCAGCTTTTGGATCCTGCACTTATAATATCTCGATAATGGTTTGTTATCTTGCTTTGGTTTCTTTTCAAGCATTGTCAACTGTTGTTCTAAAGTGCATTAAAATGCAGAGGGAACATTTTTCAGCCAGGTAAAGCTCTGCTAGAAAGAAGTAATAGGAAGAAACAAGCTTCAACAGATAGGCAGGCAGTTGTCTTGATCCTACATATGTTTTAACTTGTGGAAAGGCAAAAATATTCTTCATGCCAGAGATGTCTGAAAACTCACTGAGTTGTCACCTCTATAAACTGTCAGTCAGGACCCTTGTCATTTTGTTACTGTGTCTGGTGTGGCTTTATTCACCTCTTCCTGCGCTTGATTGTAGGGAAGGCAAAAAATCCCTAGTTGTCTTTTTTATTTTGTTTTGTTTTACTTCCACAGAGCCTTAATCTGTTTTACACCTGTGTGTGACTGCAGAAAGGTAAGAAAGGGTGAAAATGGATCAATCCACAGTAAAGCAGTGGGAGAGCTATTTAGTATTGTTGAAATAACTCCTGTCCTATCCTCACACATCTCCACGTTACAACTTCAAAACCACTAGCAATCCTACAGAGCTTTTTAAGTGAAGTACTAATATTCCCTCTTGGTACATTTCTGAAAATGTACATATATGGGTTTACTAGAAATATTTAGGAGAAACAGCTGGACCTTACAAGAAAGCTGTCTTTAATGCTTAATCTTCTTATATGACCCAGCTCATATTTATAGCATATTTTCATTCTGCTTTCCTCACTCTAACCCCCATCTCCTCAATCTTTTGTATTTTGCATTTGCATCTTAAACATACTTTCAAACAAGAGGTCATAAATTATTGAGGGCAGAATTTTGTCAGTGCTAAGGGTCTGATTCTGTGCTCCCAATAGGCAGGAGTCTAATAATCAAAACTATTAAAAGATGCTCCATTGCCTGGATGATGATGCAGTCTAACATCACCACTCTGAGAGAAATGTTCAGGACTCCTGCCCTGCCATTTTATACTCCCATTTAAGTAGATAAAATACAGAGACCTGTGGTTGCCTCATTTGTATCCACAAATGTGTTTGAATCCGTCTTCAAATTACCACTTTTGCAGCATTGCTGAATTCCTACTATGAATAGCCTCCTTTAGGATAAAGTTACCAGTACAACATGGCTTGGTTCGTCAGAACATCAGTGAAACGCTGTGTTACCACTGAGTCACTTAACTGAGCTCAGAGCAGATAAACAAATATCCTTAAAATCACTGCTGTAATTAGATCATTGTCTGGCCAATGTATAGAGAATAGGGACAGTCCTAGGAGGATTTTTTTTCCCCCCTTATTCTGTGTTTCAATCTATGAGCCTGAATGTTTGATTCCAGTCTTGGACTGAACTGAGCATTTCAATAACTTGTATTTTAATAAAAATCAGACATGTATGTGTATTTTCCTGCAATCAGCCTAGAATACTTTTCATTAAGGTATTTTGAAATCATTACACCTAACTGGTGATGGGGTGCCTTCTGACGTTCTCAGAAAATATTTGTCTTCATTACAACGAAATTATGCCACCATTACTGCGCACTAAATAGTACAAACTAATCAAGTAATAGGTTGCTACAGAAAAGCTGTTAGGAGCATCAAGCCTGTGAAGATAATAAATGTCCATATTTTGTTGAAGAAAATGTGCACAATGAAAATCAATTCTCCCATCTCCTGCTCCTTCATAAGAGTTTACATTCTCCCTCAGCCCCTGAAGTTAGCATCTTCTTCTGAAGAACAGGCTGCTGAAAGTTGTCCATCCAAGCCTAAGCACTTGAAATACGGCATATGCTCAAGTATGAAAACTGTGTCACTGTCTTCTGTGATGATCATAGCCATACATGTGTGACATGATGGGACAAAATAAATTGCCTGTTTGAGCTACATTTTCTGCTGTATGAGCAGCCTTTTTGAAAGCAACTGACCTAACCCCATAAGGTCAAGGGATCAGCATCTGGGGTTATCATTCTCCTTTCAGTATGATGTAGAAGCAAGTCTTGGGCTTTCAGAGGGAGAAGGTACTCAGCATAACTGGTTGAGACTCACCAGTCACGAGGCTGCAGCTTAATTAAGGAGTCTCATCCAAAGCACTCTGAACAGTGCATCAGTATGATACGCTCTCTTTGGCTTCTCTGGGTTAGAAGATCAAAGTGTATCTTCCTGGTGAATGTGTTACATAGCCCAGGTTACTGTAAACCAACCTGAAAATACCAAAGACAAGACTGTGGGGTTGTTATCCCAGCAGGAGAATCAAGAGTGAGGAGATTCCTTCTGCTCCAGTGCTCAGTACCAAAGATGGATTCAGTGAGAACCAAGAGCAGCATAATATTTTAAATATCCTGGAGAAAGAGCCCTGCAAGTGAAGGTGAGCCTCTGTACTACTTCATTCTTCCAGTGTTTTCTCCTTTTAGCCAGTGTTGGCTTGTCAGAGTGTGTTTTAAGCCAGCTGTTCTTCATCCAGATTCCAGCCTCCCTTATGCACTAAGAGGTCTGGAAGACACTGCTGGCTGTGCAGGATGAAATGTCTTGGCATATTGCTGGGCTGTTAGTCCATGTCACTGCACAGTGATCCCTGCAGATGGCAAACGATAAATAGATCAGACAGTAGTTAGCAAGTTAGCTCTAACTGGGACTACCCAGTAGCTAGGTAGGTCCTTGGCACAAAACACATATTTCCTGAGGATGGACCAGGCTACCGCTACAGAGCTGAAGTACTAATCTTCCAAACCTACTGTTCCAAATCAAATAAATTCTTTTCCTTATTTCTGGGATAAATAAATCATATAATTAGAAGAAAAGTCAAGCTAGGTATAAATTCCAGGAGCCAACCAAGTGGAAAAATCTGACAGAGAAAGCACATCTATTTGGTTTTCATTTTTAAGAGTAGCAGGACTTTCTGTCACAAATACAGTTAATCCACAGGTCTTCAGCTTTCCAAACAGAAAACTTGTGTTTGTCTTAAGATGATGTGGTGAAAAGATTTCGTTACCTCTGCCTACTGATGTCAAACCACACACCATGGCAGGCTTTGCATGGTTCTGCAAACGTTGCTAAGAATCTTCCTTTGCCAGAAATCCATCCCACAGGAGTGAAATGGAGATGTATTCCCTTTCTAAGAGGGAAAAGTGTCTACATTACGGGTTGTTGATGCAAAGGTGATAGAAAAGACTGGTCATTGACACCTCTAACTGGCCTGGGAAAGTAGAAGGCCAGACCAGCCTCTTCGACGCTCTTTTACTAGGTATGTCTTCTCTGGCTGTCAGCTCAATGCTTATCCCCTAGGATGGGCGGTGGTGTGAATGCCACAGGTTAGCTCTTGGATAACATATAGCTTGTGTCTAAGCCACTATTAGATTTAGAAAACAGAATCATTTCCCAAAGCCCAGAGGGAGCAGAAGGGGAAGTAAAAAAGAATGGCTCTTAAAAAGTCTTATGTTTCTCTTTGGGAGAAAATTACCATCATCTATCTTTCCTTTCCTGCAAGCCCCTGGAACCTACTAGTAGTGCCCTACTGCAGGATTTTCAAACTTCTATTTTGCTGAAGAATATCTCTCTGATGCAGGTGCCAGTGTCATTTATCAGAGGATGATGTCAACATTCCTGTGTCATACATGACAAATGACAGCAGAAAGGAGTGCCCCTTGAATTTTCTTACTTTCACAAGATTCTTTCCTCTCTCCAGTTAAATGACATTTTCTTACAGTGTTTCAGTTTAGACTTCTGTTGCCTCTAGAGAGGTACGTTCAAATTGACTCAGAATGAGTGATTACTACCAGACATTGAGCTCCAAATTCAGTATTAGTGTAAATACAGTCACACAGCAATGGCTATAAACTTCGTTTTCATGCTTCTGGAGCAAATTCTGCCTCATTTTACACCTCAGAAATTGCCAGGGAGGGTTTTTTTTGGCAAAGCTGGATGGTTTGAAGAGCATCTCCCTTATCCTCTGTTTCTAATGCTTTTAAAGAGATGACAGATTTAGAGTCAATGACAACCACTGTATTCAGAAGTGTTTGCGTTGCAAAACATTTGCCTATTCCTGTACCAGTGGCCACTTGGCAGCAGAAATCCATGCTTTGACCCTGCTCAGTATGTGAGCTGGATTTGAAAGGTAATATAAAATTTGTGGGCATTGAGTGGCACACTCAGTAGGTAGAGCAAAGCAAAGTAAAAGCTTGGAAGAAAACAGGGAGGACAGAGCACATATGCTGCTTCTAATCCTCTTTTTATTCTGCTTCTTTCTGTTCTTCTTGCTGGAAGAAGGGATTTGGACTCTCTTAAGCCACACATGCACAAAAAGGACTTTATTTTTAACTCATGTTAAAATCCTTTCTTGGACTAGGCAGCTACAGTTTTAACATGTTAGTGGACTGCAATGACCCAGAGCGGGGGAGCTTAAGGTTTATTTTGACCAGTAAATGCCTGTTAAAACTGCTACTGCTTGGACTTTGTTTTTAAAGTATTAGTATGGACAACATGTGTTTTTAAAACCACACACCTGTACTCCTAATGACAGCAAGGCCTTGGGGGAGGAAGTGATTCACAGAACCACTGCTCCCTGCCCTTTCCACCCACTCAGCATTTGATTATAATGCACTTTCCCCTGTTCAAACATGTATGGGGCTGCCAACCCTGTGAATTTTTTGTTACTAGGCTTTTAAGCTAACCAGAACCGTGGCTTGCCTTTGTTTAGCGCCCAGTGAAAGGGCTGGATTTCGTAAGAGCTCAGGATTCAGCAGCAGTCAGGTTTGACATGTGCTTAAATAGCATCTCCAGAAAAAGACAGTTTTTCCCATCCTTCTCTTGCCTTGCACGACATTAGCCCAAACATTAATTCAGATAAACAAGAAATTATTTAGAGAAAATGATCCAACTGAAAAAAAACATAAATAACTTGATTTTTCAGTAGTACTGTCATTTAGTTGTTGTATTTCACACCTTCTATCTAAAATCAATAGAAACAACAAAGTCGCTTTTGGACTTTGAGGAGTTTCTGGATCTTTTTGGGGAATACGTCTGATTTTTTTTATTATTATTATTCAGCTCCTTACAGTTGTTCCAAAGAGAATGAAGAGGCTTGTTCCCAATATCTGAGGGAGATTTGGGGGTAGGATAGTGACAGCAGTAATTTAGATGAAGCAAATTCGTTATATGTTCAATTTTAAATTTAGGCACAAGTTTACATCAAAAAAAGCCCTGAAAGAGACTTCAACAGGCAAATGACACTTGCACAATGACTTGTCCTGAAAAAAACAGGCAAACTGGAAGTAGAGCAGCTCTCCCTGTTGTTTCTGGTGAGGGTAGAAGGATAACTAACTTATGGATGCAGAAATGACTCAGAAGTTTTCAGTCATTTATGTTTTCAAAGGTTTCTTCAGAGGGAATAGATTTAGCAACATACCTCTCCTTTCTTTTTAATATGAGAACTGAACTTTTTTTCCTGTACACTTCAAGATTTTCCCCAAAGCAGGGGTCTGTTAGCTCCAGGCTCCACCAGTCCCAAGGGCCGCGATCTTATCTTAGGCTGCCAGAGATCATTATACATATCACTGTCATGTTGCTATGTTGTTGGTGGAGAATTTTTCCTTCAGTTTCTTTTCATTTGTTTTTTACAGGGGGAGGAAAAGGCAGAGGGGGAAAGTAGTAAGTTTTTTTCTAGCCCTCAGACAAAAGGCCTCAATTTCTCTCACTCTTCCCTTCCAACTCTACCAGCTGAAGTACTGTTTTTCATAGGATGAATTGCTGGTATTCCTACTTATGCAAACTAAGAGCAGCAACTGAGTCTTCCAGTCTGTAACTGTCTTAACTCAGACAGTACTGACATTAATATTCCTAATGGTAAAGTTTTCATTTGGTTTCTGTTCCATAGTCTCAGACATATTCCTCATTCTCTAGTTACTGATACATTTCTGATGTGCCCAGCAGGTAACTTCTAGGAGTCACGTTAGGTCAAGCTTTTTTAAAAAAAAGCAGAGAGGGTGAAGAGAGTAAAGGAAAACTGTTAGACTCTTTTGTCTCACAGTCTTAGCTTTAATCAGTATTTCTGAATGTTTGGGGGAGGAGGCTAGTAGTAATTTCTTTAATACAGCCTGTTTACTAAAACTGCCACTAGATTCAGTTATTATGTGGCTCAACTCAAAAATGACACAGAATTCTTGTAACTAGTCTCTCCTAGCCATTCAGAGTATGTATTATCTAGATTTTTTAGGAGAGCTTTTCGTCACTGCTGAAGCTCCTAGGGAACCAAAACTCTTGTGTTGAATGATGCGTATAGTATTGCTAGTGAAGACAGTAGCAATAGTGAGGAAGTAGCCAATCCCCCTCTGGTTTATGTGCTTTATACCAAAATTTTCCTACAGCCAAGAAACACAGGGCAGGTACATACCTTGGAGACACAGGCGGAAGTTTGCAGGTGTAAAGTAATGGAAATAGCCCAGAGAGATTTTGGTTCTGTAGTACCTCATAGGATCAGACTAAGCACAAAACTGCACCCCAGTGTAGTCCTAGAATACTATTTCTGGCAGTTCTTTCTGACTTACAGTGTCCTGAAGCTGGAGATCTGATTTACACAGCAGGTTTTCCACCAGCACAGTCTTGGTATGAGACATGTAATGCAGTTTTAGTATGGGAGTCATAATCTGCTTATCAGCATCATGAAGCTCAAGTGTCACAGATTGTCCATCCCCATGCTGGAGGGCAGGACTGGCTTTCTTATGTTGCTCCTTTGGTGTCACCAGTATATCACCCTATATCACCTTATATATCACTTACGTATCAGGCTATGCCTGAACATGTTTTCCTGCTGAGACGAGAGTGCAGAGGGATTCAGCCAAGTCAGCTGATTTGAAGAAACTTGGAGTAGGAATCACAGCAGCTAGCATACTGAGTAAGGAAAATTTAGGAGGTGCTAGAGAAAGCCCATTTGGAGTTGTGCCCTTCCTGGGAGTCTGTGTGCCTAATGGAGTTCCTAATTCAGAGCAGGATTTCAATCTCATTACCTTGAGAGCCAAAGTAGCAGAGCAAGGCCAACCTTCCATGAAATTGAGCTTCAAGAGGAGGCAGATGCATGTTCAGACTTATATGAAATACACTGACCATTTGAGTACTCTTCTGAAGTGAGATGTGGCATCTACTTGGCTGGAGGGGTTCAAATTGATATCAGGAATGTCCTTGTCATGGTTTAAGCCTCTCAGCCACAAAGTTTTCTCTCTCACTCACTTCCCCCCTCCTTCTTCCCCCAGCTCCCAGAGGATGGGAAGGAGAATCAAAAGAATGCAACTCCCACAGGTTGAGATAAGAACAGTGTAGTAATTAAGGTATAACACAAACCACTACTGCTACCACCAATAATAATAATGACAAGGCAAATAAAAGGAAAGAATAAAATCACTCACCACTGATACCCAGCCCAACCAAGCAGTGCACCCCTCGCCTTCCAGGTCTCTGCCCTCTGTTTTTACATCCTGGGCATGATATGCTGTGGTACGGATACTTCTTTTGTCAGTTTGGGTCAGGTGTTCTGTCTCTGCTTCCTCCCGGCTTCTTCCCAGCTTCCTCTCCTCCCTGGCAGAGCATGAAACTCAGAAAGTCCTTGGTCAGATCAAAACATTACCAAGCAGTAACTGAAAATAC
>JASSUY010042643.1:0-20532 GCA_032466535.1 Forpus xanthops
GCTGAAAATCCAAAACACAGTGCTACACCAGCTACTGCTTAAAGAAAAATGACTGCTGCTGCTGAACCCATGACAACGTTGCATCACAGGGCCATTTCTTTAAACGCTGTTTCGAAGAGACATTTTTAATCAAAAGCAACCTATAACCTACTTCTAAAGTCAAATAAAATTCAGCCAAGAAAACAAAATTATATGCAGCTAAACCCAGCCACTCTTCTTAACAAGAAAAAATAACATCACAGAGGACTTACTCCGAAGTTCCTTAATATATAAGATTTATAAACCTCACCTAAAACAAAGCATCAGTATTATATTCACCTTCAGACTCACATTGAGATTCTTAGAAGGTTTATGAGGTATTGTTAACCTAAAGGGAAATAAATTTATCTAGGGAGTAACCCAGAAAAGCTTTATGGTTCAAGTTAGTAAAATCATTCACATAATTCCCATACCAGGATTTATTGGTTCCTCAAAAATCGTAAGTCCAGGTAGAGCAAGAAAGGATGACAGGAAGCTCTTTTGCTCCTTCAACAACCACCACACCTTTGGAGTAGAAATGAACTCCCATGCTTTTGTATGGTGAAAACCTGCCGGCAAACCATGCCTAATTTTTCCAGAATTTGACTTTGATGGAACTTACTTCCTGCACTGATCAGACAGTGCCAAAGAAGTTTTCACACCCTGCACACATCTGATTCACATATTTTGTTAGAAAGAACTACATAGCTGTATGAAAAGCTAAGGAATTCACAAATAATCAAAACCCCTTTAGAAGTTTGCTGACCTAGACCCCATAGAAATCAGGATCACAGTAACTAAAGAAAGCTTTAGCACCATGCATTAGGTTCAAAATTCATAAACAGGACTGGATCACTAGACATTTCAATTCATATGAACAGAAGGATAAGTCGCCTCTTTCTACACCTCTTTCTTTCTGTAGGCACCTGGTAAATGCTTGAAAAATAGCCTTCATTAGGACTAGAAGTCATGGCTGATAACATTTTAAAAGGCCTTTTCCAACCTAGCTGATTCCATGATTCTACGAAATGCTAAGGTAATCTATGTCTTAAGAATAAGCACAAAGAGAATAAATTGGACTTTAACCTTCCTTTCCATAAGGCCCTTTTACAAAAAAATTTCTTTCCTATTTAGGTGGGTTCACAGAATGCTTCTATCACTTCCTATGTCTTTTAAGTTTGGATTCTGAGCTGCTGACGTTCCCCAGAAAAACTAGTCATTCTTACTTCAAACCACCACCTTGAATTTTAAGGGTAAAAATGATCCCATAGCTGCAAAACTGTAGATAAGTGTTACAGCTGGAAATTCAGGAGAATTCGCCACAAAATTCATTTAGCTTACAGGTGAGGGGAAGGAAGGAGACGCAATGAGGTAAAATGAAACATGGGAATTACCCATAGCAGAAATGGTTGTTACAGCATTATAGATCATGTTCTGCAAAGCATAGCATGAACCAATAATTCTTTATCACATCAATAGCCTCACTGAAATCAATGGTTTTCAACAGTGATACCCTCTATTTTTACAAGTTTACTTTCTATTTGATACAAGTGAAATATATTTTCTCTGTCAAACTAAGCTCCTCACTAGCATGTGATGAAATTATCTCCTCAGAAGGAGGCATACAAACAATATAATAATTCAGACCTAAAACAATTACCAGAGAAAAAAGCGCTTTCTCCTACTCAAAGCTTATTGCCATGGTATGAAAGGTTTGGAGGGCAGAGAAGGGGAAAGTTGCTTTGTTTCTTTTGAATATGCTTAGTTATAGTCTGTTTTATTAATCCTCCACAAGCATAGTTTTAATATTTTAAAAGATTAAAGTAAGAACAAGTTATATATATTTCAATAATAAGGCCTACATCAAAATCTGCCACAAAGGAAGTGCCATACTACAAAGTCAATCATGTACCCCTTTTCAGAATAAGAGAATAATACTGGTACTTCGACTCCAGACTAAATAAGCAGCACATTAAGAAGCAAATAATTAATTCAAAGTTAAGTCCATAGACATTACAGTGAATAAGCATGCAGAAAAACAGAACGATATATTTTTGTCTTTAAAGAACTCTCTGATAAGTTAAAGAAAACTCTGAGAAATTAAGTGTTCAAAAAACTATTTTAATACTCAAAAAAATCTTATCATATTGTTGTGAAACATCATTCTAAGATCATAGTTTCATAGCAGCTCAATGCAGTTCAATCAAATTTTGTGGATAAAGGACGTCATGGTGCTGCTGCTCTTATTCCCATTCTCTTTCATCTTTTTTTCAACATAGTTATAAATTTCAACAGTACCATCAGAGCTAATGCCAGGAAGCATAAGAACCCGCTGAGTTTTGAAGGGATTTCCCCTGCCTATAAATCTGCTTAAACAGTCTTTCTATACACATACATATAGGCCAAAAAAGTTCAATGGAACAGTTAAAAAATTCTTATGCTTTGATATATACTTCTTTTTGATATTTTGTATTATGTATATCATGGATTGCCTAAATAACCGAGTGACTCGGATCAATTCTATAGAAAACAAGGAATCATAAAAAGTAAGAAAATGTTACAATTTTAATTAGAAAGCATATAAACTTACCTTAAAAATTATCAGAAGGTATCAATTTTCATGTTTATTCTACAAAAATAATATCTTAGATGTACTATGTGTTAGAAAAAATTCTCTTTAATTCTAGCACTGAAAAATCACCTCTAGGAAAAGCTTACAATTTGTAAGGGGAATCCCAGACAGCTCTGGCAAATTACAAAAATTAAGTGTTCATTTTCTCTTATTTCCTCTAGAAGCAACACGTGCAGACTTTAGAGAACCCTACACACAATGCAGTTATTATATTCCAAAAAAAAGAGAATGAAAATTTTACAGCAACAGAACCAAGTAATTTAAGTAAGCACTGTACATCATATTCTGGTTTGATGTTCCTGATTTTTGCCCTACTTACTCTTTGTTAATCTATCTGCTCTGTAGTAAAAGCTGTAAGTCCATGGTAATAAAAGTTAAATTTTATCACAAGAATAACCACAACATGGAATTTCTGTTTTCAACCCTTGCCTGTTAAAAAGAGTACCACAGCCATGCACATAGTAATATATAGCCAAATGTATATATGCATGTATGAAATGCTACTGCTTGACAAGAAATCTGATCTACATAACTTGAAAGAAAAAAGAGAGGTTATAATTTGCAAAACACAAACTTTAACACTGAACAGGAGTGGTTTTCACATAGGAAAAGAGTATCAGGAATTTTCCAATCAATATGTGATACAATTATTTGAAAGTGACTTACTGATGTAGTATTCTTGCACAATGCTTGTGTAACCATATATGGCAGAATATCCAAAAATTATAATCATAACCACATCTCTGCTGTCCAGCTCTACTATGTGTGCTGAATGACCTTCCACAGCATATTGTTGGCCATGTACAAGTACTGCAGGAGTTCTGGCACTCCATGTCTGACTGTGTATGTTGAAAATCCACAGCTCATCAGTAACATTGCCATTATTTGCTTCAATTTTGCCTCCATACATGTAGATTTCTTCCTGTAAAAATTGAAAGGGAGAGAAGAGAAAGCAAAAAATGGATTACAGAAAGATAATGTCTAAACTACATATTTCTGTGCTGCATAGTATTTCATAACTGAACTATTTGATTTCAATCTTAACGCTTAATCTTACATTGACTAGCTCAGTATCAGACACTAATCCCAGGCAACGATATTTAAACTAAACCAACAATGATGATAAAGAGACTATTTCTCTGAAAAATAAACCTAGCCATGAAAATGACACCAAAATGAATCTCAACCAGATTACTTCAAGCAGAAAAACTTTAATTACATGGCTCTTCTAATCCATCCTCCAGCATTCTATTAAAAAAGGAAAAAAAAAAAACAAACAAACAAACTAAACAGAAAGGATACTATATTGTTTTCTTAAGGAACAGTTCACAGAACTAAAAGTGATTTTCCACACACACAGTCTATGGGGATTTCATTCAGCACATGCAGAAGAGAACACATTCTTTCCTAATAGCAAAGTAATTTAAGTCCTGAGAAAATTCACAGCCATCAGAGCCCAAAGAAAAGGGACAATGTTTATATAGCACATATGCCCTCTTGGGCACGTTCGCTAAAATCAAATCCCATAGGAAAGTACTTCAAGTTCTTTTAAAGGGATGCAAAACAGATTTTCTAGTATTCATGGACCACATACCTCAAAGAGCAATGCCATCTGGTTTGATAAGTCATGAAGGATTTACTTAAATATTGTCTGAAAGCAAATCCTGCTAAATCTCAGACTTCATCTAGAGTTGCAAGCCAAGGCATACAAAGTCACAAAACAAACTCCAGCCTGTTAGTTTCACAGACTGCTTCAAGGACAGTTTGTCCAGGGTAGAAAAAACTGCTTCTTGTTCTGAGAATAATTAGTTTTTGCTAGGGCAGACTAGAACCACATGCACTCTGCATCCCATCTGCATGGTGTTTGTACAGTTTGCAGTTGTCTTCTGCATACAACAATGCAATATTCTACCCCAAATTCAGTCTCACTTGGCTAAAAAAAGAAAAAAGAAGGTTCAAGCTTAGAACATTTGGCAAAGTTTTGCCTGGCATGGAATACTGAGCCTCAGAAAATGAGACCAGAAAATATAGTAAGACATAATGTAAGAAGTCTGTATCAACCATGCACAGATTTCAGATTTGTACAAGGAGCTGATGGGATTAGACAGAAATGCAAATCATCATACACATCAAGATGAACTCAAACACAGGCATGTCAAATATCAGTAGAATGACAATCTACTCAGTCCAGCAAAACAAAGGTTTGTGATGGTTATAATGCTGTAAGTAATACCTGTGCTTGATGGTATACCACAATGTCCACGACCAACTGAAAGACATCCTCATTATTCAGAGAGATTAGTCAGTGAGTAACTGACCAAACTGTCCGACCTGTTTTCAAGAGAACACTTGAAATTTCTACAAGTTTCAACTGCTCTGTTTTCGTTTGAGGCGGGTGAACATTTCTTGATTTGGAATTTATATCATTTCTACGCACTGATATTCTGTGACACTGATTAGTTTGGATGGTGGTATGTGAACAAAACATGTTCACAATCTTCAGTATGAACTTGTAATAGGATTAGATATATGTATCTGAACCCATTCTTTTCCCATGGGACAAAACATTTCAAAAAGCAAGGTGAAGGCCCAAAAAACTTGTAAGGAGGCTGTGCACTGATCCAAAGGCACGGCTTGAACATATATCCTCCTTAAAAGGATCCTACATGGCTCATTCATTACATGGCCACAAAGATCTCAAAAGGCAGATCAGCATCTCTAACACAGTAGAATAAATATTTACTTATTTTTAAATGCGGACAGACTAGAGCAGAAAGAGTACCTAATTAGAGAGCTGCAGGTGCTGTATAATGGTATCCGAAGAAAAAAAAGATTTGACATTGAGGAAGACATTGCACAGAAAAAAAGGTGACCTAAAGAGCTGCATGAACTTTGGAATGATTACTCAGACAGCTGACGGTAAAAAAAATCCTCCTCACAGTTCTGCTTAAATGATTCAAAGTTCAGATAAAAGCACACTCCTGTGAGAAGCAATCTTTATAAATGACACAGCAGATCCTGTACACAAAACTATTCACAGAATAAGATGAGAAGGTCATGACAACTGCTTTATCAACCACAAAAACAGATTTAACTAAGCTTTGCTAAGGGCTATTTCTGAAATGAAGCAGCTCCTAGTGCTGCTGAAAAACACTTTAAAAGTTAGTGATGATCAGCTGAACATGGAGAAAGAAAGGCTCATGGATCAAAGTCAGTAAAATAAATACAGAATGAAAACAAAATGTTACATGCATAGTTATACAGGACAAAACCCAATATCCAAGGCCCATAAAGGTGGTCATTTATCTGGAAAGCCTAATCAGGAAGAGATTGTAGGAAGGATACAAGCGCAGATGGTCCCAAGCAGCCTAAAGATTTTAAATGAAAAGTACAAATCCCATTATAAACCCAAGCTACCTTTAACACTTCTATAGTTCCTTTGACCTTGGACATGCCCTGCTCCCTGCATCGTATCTCAGTGTTAATACTGATTTAGTATTTCATATAACTGCAGCAATTCAAGACTTTTCTAAAACTTATTATAATTTCGTTCTTTAGACTTTGCAATTTTTCTCATTTCCTAAAAGAACAACACTTATCAGCTGCTCTGATTGTACTCGGGAATGTCACACTGTTATGCAAATCTTGCCTGCATTCCAAAAGAATCTTATCTGGAAGTTACCAAAAAAAAAAAAGCCAGTGTAAAGGAAATATAGTAAGAGGGCAATTTATAACCCATTTGTAATGAATTGGAAGTAATTAATCATGTTAAAATAACTACGTAATTTTCATTTGTATTTCTCAACTGATTTATGGCTACATAGTAAGAAAGTTTCTCCCTCAGAAACAAGTTTACTGCCTCAGTTGTTACTTAAATCTAATCTGTTCCTGAAAACTTGGCCAAAGAAATACTACTCATAAACTACATGGAGAACAGTCAATTCCCAACCTTCTTGAAACACGATTATCCATCTTTTTGTCTCCCCTAGCCTGTACCATGTATTAGAATAGAAATTCATTTCATGTAAACTAACAGCACTCAAATTATTAAGAATTTTTTGTTCTCTGCTTACCTGAAATTTCCAAAAGTTTAGCCAAATCTTTACGAATTGGATTATTTTTTCCCAAATGAAACATAAGACTCAAAAAAAGGCATCTAGCAATAACTCATTCACCACAAGCCTGTTTTCTGCATTCAGTTTGTGCCACCTGGTTTAGGACTATGCAATACCTCCTCTTCCTTTTCCCCAAGGCATACTTCTATGTTACCACAGAAGAAAAAAACTGAATAATCAACACCACATGATCCAATAAACCTCCCATTAGATCAGGACTGACAGACTGCAAAACAATCTTCACTTAACTCCTCCTCCTGCAGCCTGCTTTATTAGTCTTAGCTTATTGTGGAACTATACCCTCCCTGAAAAACAACCTGCTAAGTCAATGTTACCAAAGGTTCTCAACAGTGCCAAATTCAAGTTCAAGACAGTAGATACTACAGCAATTTGCCTGGCAGGGGGTTAACCTAACCAAACCTGCTCTTACTTTATTTCTTCATTATTTCCACAGCTTTCCATATTATTGCTGGCTAAAGTTAAAGGTATGAATTCACGGAAGGATTCAATGAAGTCAGTTCCAATATATCTTCTTTCTTTCCTGGACTACAGCAGCACTCAAAACAAGGACAGGAAAATAAGGTATGGGTGCTTTTGCCAAGAAACAACAAAATTTGAAATTCACTTGTTTGTGGGAACATCCCTACATTTAGCAGAAAACTAGGCTGAGCAAAAGCATGCAAACAAAACACAGAACAGAGCTTCTAAACTGCTGAAGGTAAGCTGGAATTTTAGCAGATATGTTAGTCTTATCTTTTATAGATTTAATATTTGGACAAATCGTATTGGAAGGAAAGAGTAAGCAATGGAGACTACACAGAAAAGGATGAAGCATCTCCTTTGAGATCTGCTAGACATAAATACCACAATACTCAGACCTCAGCTTTCAAACCAGCTGGAATATAATGTTGAAATATCAACAGAAATATCACACTTCGATGTAAAGGAACCATTCTCAAGTAAATTCCACTTAACTGAAGAAGAACTCTTAATATGCTTTTACTTAAGACTACATGCAATAAAGTGTGTGACAGGTCATCTTACCTACTTCTCATTTACTTCTGAGGTCTGCAAATCACAATTAGAAAGCAAGTTGTGCATAAGACATAACTGAAAGTCAAATCCACACATTTTGGTACTACAACCTGCTAACAATTATTAATAAAATAGTTAGAAAATACTTTCACATTCCAAGTGCTGCTTCAAATCACAACAGCCAACAAAGACAGAATTGAATGAATAATAATAAACCAGTTGGTGAACGATTGGACTCACTAAATATTAAAGCAGACAGTTTTTAGTGTTTTGGTTTAATCAGACTGATAAAAAAATACCAGAAGAGATATACAGACTCAATACTAATACCAATTAATTTGGAAAAGAAATCCAAACAACCACTTTTTTAATAAAGCTTTAAAATTGGAAGTAACATTCATAAAACTCAAATGAGTCAAATTAAGCTTGACTATGCATAAAATGGCCCATAGACTGGAAAACATCTTGACATTTACTACTACATCGGCCTGCATGCTTGCTTCATTCCTATTGCTAGACCCAAAGGAAACAGATCACAATGGCCAGCCATCCTTCCAAACTCTTGGGAACACTAGTACTAATTTAATTATGAGGTTGAATGCTGTGATGCAACCACAAGTTCATTGCCAAGTAAGTTTTCAGCAGCAACACTACACACCTTGTATGCAACTCCCTTTCTACTTTATTCCAGAGATCTAATATTTCCCAATTTACTGTCAAACTCCCTATCTAGTCACTATTTAGCAAAGCTATATGTGCTTACTTTAAAAACCTCACAAATCATTTCCTCTAGACTCTTCATAATCTTATTTCTTATATGAATTATTTCAAAGTATGTGGACTTTTTTCAGTAGAAAGATGCCAGGAACTATATACAATCTTTGATGAGAACCAACTGGTATCAGAGATACACAGCACCTTTCCAATAGCCATTCTGAAGTACTGAAAGTAATGCGATTCAACAGTTTAGATGGTCTAAAAGCAAGAACACTTTTATACTCTTCTCATCTATAAATGCATAAAAAGTCTTAGTCACTTGTCATAACTATACATCAGTGGGAGTCATCTGATCTTTTTTTCCTCAGAATAAAGTAGTACAGTACTTTTATTTTAACTAAGGAAGCTTTCTGACGGAAATAGGCTCAGTAACTTATTTCATTCTCTACAGAGTCAATCTTATATCTTCAATTTACCTTGCACCACAATCATGCAATACTAGCTCTGTGCTCTCAATCCAGTCTAGCACTAGGCTTTGAAATCTCAGGAGCTCAAGTCAAAAACTTAATCTAATTTCCTCTCTGTGGTTATTTTTTTCTCCCATCTATAAAGGAAATGTTACACAATGACTAGTACACAGCTGAAAACACAGCTCAAAGCTGCCATCTCTAGGTATTTTCTACTGCTCTTCTCACTAAAGTATTTTTTGTTTGCTTCTAGAGACTGAGTATCTGAAAGGAAAAATACCAAGAGTTTATCTTAACAAGAACTTACTGCAAAACGATGTACCGTTTCCTCTTGAAATTCCTTACATGACCAGCCATTACATTTTGGCCCATGTAATTTTGATATTTAACATAAGTACAAGCAACATATGAATGATATGACATGAACAGTGCTGTGTCCATTATTAGTGAAATCTAATTACTAATTAATATGTGCTTTTAACAGCAACAGCTTCTTCACTACACACTTGCTTGTAGCATTCATTAATATTAACAAGAGTGGCATTTCCTCACTGACGTCCAAAAGCATCTCTGGATTAACACAGGTCTACTGTATTTAACATTTGCTGGTCAAAGTAGCTCAAAATGGTTACTGTTTAGACTGGAACATCTCAAGAAAATATTGGTAGTGTCAAATAAAAAGGTTAAATGATATTTTAAGCCTTTATTCTGAGCTGATAAATGATACATTACTTGAATGTTTCTCAACTAAAAGGTTCACATTCTACAAGTACTGTAATAAGCAAAGATACCAGTCAGAAAGATCTGACCTTTCAAAGAACAGATAATATATTAGTAATGAGTCAGGGAACTGACAACCTGAAAAGCAATTTCAGAATTGATGTTGAGGCATGCACAAAATCTTGTTCATATTACTGCTGAAAAACACCTTCATTATATTAACCATGCCATATACAGTTTCAACATCTCTGGAAGAATAATAATAAAGGAGGACTATATAAAAGGAAGACTTATCATAAAAAGAAACTGAAAGGAACAACTAAAAAGGATAAAATCTTTATTGACAATATGAAGACATTTTAAGGCCACCTGCTCAGATCATATGAATGCTTTTTGTTTATAAATCCTTTCCACTACAAATAAGTAAATAAACAAAGCTTGACTTAGGAGGATAATGAAAACTGCTAGAAGAAAAAGTATACTTCAAAATAAAGGTTAAAAATCCCCTGCAGATTAAACCACCAAGAAATAAAAAGTCAAGACATGAAACAGTTTAATGAGCGGCCTGCAGAAATTATATATAAATAAATACTATATATAATAAGTACTAATAGATCATTTTTCAAAGGGATTAGAAACACAGCTAACTAGACACTTTGTGGTGCCAAGAGACACAAACAGACACAACAAGAGTATTCTGAGAAGATGGATCGGTAGCAATAAAATGAAGCTAATTTTCCAGGGAGAGTTCTTCATGGTAGATTTCAGAAGTATTTCCACAGCAAAGATTCGTAACAGGAGCTTAAAGTAAAAAAACCAAAGCTGACAGAACAATCAGCAACACGTCACCAGGATCAGTTCTGAAGGAATTCAAGAACAAAAAAGATGATCCTTCCCTGTAGTTTGCAAATCCCTCCTTAAAAACGTGTCAGTACCAGAAGATTGCAAAGCAACAGGCATAAAGGAGGAAATTCAGTGAACAAATGGATAAGACATGCCCACAGAGGAAAAGTCTAACAGCCTTTGAAACAGGAAGCTTTATCCTGCAAACCATTGGATTTTCTTGAAGGAATCAAAGGTCTGGCTGAGAAAGTTACCTGGAATTCCCAAAAGATGCTTGATAGTATTTTTCATGCCTTGAAGAAACTAAGAGCCTCTGGGAAAAGCAAGGCAGATAATACAAGGCTAAATAATTCAATAAATACACATGTTTGGAGGGGAAAATGGTCGCTAAAATGCATAGAGGTCATTAATGGTGTCCCACGAGATCTATGTCTGGGATTTGTTCAACACACTGACAAGCCATCTGGCACAGGAATGAATGGAAAAATCAGTGTTTTTTGACAATACTATGAGATCAAAATAGCTGAGATAATGATCAAAAGCAGAGTTAATTGCAGAACAATCTCATAACACTGAATGTGCATGACAAAGACGAATAAAAGCATAAATAAGTGTTCACATAGATAAGTATGTGCTTTTATACATATGCATCACTTCAATTTTAACCCTGTCCATACAGCGATGGGTTTTTAATTGACTAGAATGAGATCTTGATGTTATAACCGATAGCTCTTAGAAAATACCAGTTCAAAGCCAACAGCAGATTTTCAAAAAGCTAAAACACCATTAAAGAGTAACAGAAAAAAATTAGACCTCTGAGGTACCAATATACTAAAGACTGTGATTCGCTGTATTTCACAAGGGATATTACAGAACCAGAAGAGGTGGAGGCGATAATGCAACGTTATCTAAGGTATGAAATAGCTTCCTTCTAGAGGATTACTGAAAACAAAAGGAACTTTCAGCATGAAAAAGAGATTATAGAGAAAGGATATGATGGACTCATGGAAACTTGTGAGTGCTACTGAGAAAGTAAATGGAAAATAAGGAACGGGGATTATCAAAATTAAAACAGCTAGTACCAGTCTCCCCAAAAGGGTATTTCTTCACAAAATACACCAGAATTCTTCAGGCACAAGGTAGTATCAATGCTAAGATAAATAACGGTCCCCACCATATGTATGGATTCATAATCTTTCCACAAAAATACTATCCTATATTAGGAAATCTTGGATGCAGATTACGACAGTATTCTGAGGAAGCACCTTAATGGACTAGTAATTTCTTTTTCTGTTTTTCTCATGGTGTTTGCTGTTACCCACTGTTCAAGACATGTTACCAGGCCAGAATAACACTGTGGTCAGACCTAATACAATCTTTTATGTTCTTCCCTAATGGGTGTATCTTATACAAACAACTGAAAATATGATACAAATTCCATACTTCTCTGCCACTGTTAACAAGTTTGCCATCATCTGCACAAGGCTAAATTAAGCACTGTGTTCACTTTTGCACTCACATAACTAACACCAGCCAAAAAGTAAATAAATAAATAAATACCTTTTCCTTTTTTAAGATTATTTTTTCTTTATATTCTATCAGTACAGGGAATTTTTTTTTCCTTTTTTTTAAATATAGAGAAATTAGCCTCTAAAAGTGCTTTCAAGAAAGCCACGTACAGACTACATTGTATCAGTGGAAGCAAAACTGTCAGTAATTCATATTTATTTGAACTTACAGTAAGATGATACTATAGAACAACAGTATTTTAAAACTGCTCTGGTTCTGAAATAAAAGAATGTAAGTAAGAATTTATTTTCTACTGACATGGCCCTTAAGGCATTAACAGGGATTAATGACCCTGACCAGCCTCACCCAGAGGACCCTCAGTCCCTGACTGCTTATGATCCTCCTGGATGGAGCCAGACCTGTGCTGTAGGTATCTATCCTGTCTCCTGGGTGAAGGCCTCAGGTATGCGTTGCAACCTTCTCTCCAGTCCTATCTCAGGCCATGTCTCCTTGCGCCCCTGACTGGACTCATTGAATAGTCCCAGGACCTGGGTCTTGTTTTGCCATGGCTGTCAAAAGAGCATGCTACAGACCCCTGGCTCTGCCTGCTGGGCTTAGTCCCTGGGGATGGTGACCAGTCAGCAAGAGCTCTGCCATGGTTCTCAGTTCTCCTTCCTTTAGTGCAACTCCAATTATATTAGTCCCTTCTTATTGGGAGGCTTAGCTCGGAGGATTTATGGTCAGCTAGCAAGTGACTCAGATATATTGCACAATCTTCTTTCCAAAAATTGTGCAATACATCTAAGTACTGAATAAGACACTAATACAAAATGTTTAGGGACTAGAAATTAAATTATCCTCAAAAATAACCTAGGTTCACGATGAATCATTTTAAGATCACTAACAGCACACACAAAGGAATTCATGAAATAGGATGCTGAAGAGTCCAAACCTGATATAAAGCAAGAGTGTGTCCATATCTCTGGAGTGGCCCTTTGGATACAGGTACAACATTCCATATACTGCTTTCCAGATTGTAGCTAAAAGAGAAAAAAAAAAAAGTAAACATTTTCTACCTGCAGAGAAATAAAGGGGTTTATATGCTCAAACTGACATCTGTTTGGCAAGCTTGATCAGTCACTGTTTATCTGACATGGTAATTTTGTTAGCACCAGTAACATAATCATTTTGAACTGTTACAACAGTGTACAAATGTTCATCAAGCAAAGCAGGAGCAGCTCTTTCAGGGACCCATCAATAATGGGGCTGTAACAAAAAATCACCGAACTTATCAGGTAGTTATGAATCTCAGTTGCCAAGATCACTGTTCTTAGCCACATACAAAACCCACCCCACTCAACTGCTTATGTCACAGTCTTCTGCACTACTTTGAAGAGTTATTGTTGAACACGCTCTCTGCTACATGGTGGATTTTAATTTCCATTACTTTTTTAATTAACTATTAATGCATTAATGCATTAACGCACCACAAGATGAAAGAGAGGCAAAAAATAATTAACAGAGGCAGAAAAGAAAAACACTGAAGATGATAGGATTTGTTTTGGATAATTGTTAATGTGTGAAAAAAAAATACAAGGTAGACAAAATCAGGAGAAATAAACATTCTAACATTTACATTTACCACATTTTAGGCCTCCATATATATATATATATATATAAATATATACATATATACACATATACAAGTTACCAAGCAAATCAACTAGGTAGTATTTACAGCTGCTTCAGCAGTGTTTTCAATAGGTGATCAAGTGCACATATATCCAAATTGTCATAAAGAAGTGAAATATGGGTGACCTGTTCAACCCATGCTGGCATGGCACCAGTGGTCAGCAGAGGGGTACCTCTAATGATAGGGTAGATTTCTGCTACCCAAGGTATTCATGCATTAAATGAATAATAAATCTCCTACAATAATAAATTATCTTTAATAATGCAGATAACATTCTATACGTACTGCATTCAAGTATCAGCGTATGGATTTCTTTGTCTAATCACCACATTTTTATGTTTTGTAGCAAAATATAGCAAGTGTTTTCACAAAACTGAATAAATTATGTATCAGTATCACATACAGATTCATGGTACCTGTATTTTCACCTTTGATAATCATAAGAAAATGACAAGCAGAAAATACAACCATTAATAACCTAAAAACTTAAACCTTTCCATAAAACTGCAGTGTAGAGACTACCTCCCTGGTAAGATCTGTTTTCCCTAAGCTACATCAGAAAGGATATGATGAACAATAAATCACTTACTTCAACACCATTTGGAATGAACTGTAGTTAAAAGCGTATCCACCAATCACCCACATAAATTTCCCGTGCAGGACTGCCTTATGGGAAGCCCGGCCCACAGAAGGGCTGAATGGCTTTACATTTGGTAGAATCCAGTAAGACTCTGTAGAAGGGACGTTCAAAGAACAATCTGGACCTGTTTTGTAAACAAATGTGCAATTTGTACAATCTGTTAGACAGGGATGTTAAAGCCACTAAAGCAGAAACAGGGGAGGCTTAATTACAGATGTCAGGATTGCTCATTCTGATAAAATACAGTATACACTTTTATGTTTAACAGATGCTCAGTGAAATAAATTGACAACAGGGGATGTCAGTCAAATTGAAAGCATTGGATTAGCTCAAATAATAATGATCCATTTCTGCATTCTTCTCTGAACACATACTGTATGAGTCACAAATTGAAAGAAAAGCATAATGCATCGTATTTTTAGATGCTATACAGGTCGAAAATGTACAACACAATATACACTGCATGATACCTCTGGGGAAAAACTCACTGTGGTTACTTCAAATACAGTATAGCTTATATCAAAGCAAATAACATTACAGGAAATTATATGACATAGATTATACCCTATTAAATTTTCGGAAGAAAAAATTGTCCTTTGCCAATACCGTTCTACATTGCCTTTCAAGAGTACAACAGACTGTAAAGTGCTTTAGAAAAAGATCTGAATATTCTGATTTTGTAAAATTGTATAAATCAGCCTACAAAAATGGCAAACCCACAGCTATATATTATTTGGAAATTTAGACCAATTTTTTTCTATTATAAGAAAAAGTCAGCAAAATGTACTGGTTTTAAGTTGCAGAACTATTAAAATCACGAACAGAAATATTTACTGTTCATTTGCTTTGTAATAACTAAAATGTGATCTCTTCATCATTAGTTTATGCTCTAAGTGTTGGAAGAACTTGAAAATCTTGTTATGCAAAAGCTGAATATACTCAGAACATTGCTTAAACAAACAAACACAAAAAGATAGCCCATGCACTATTTGCCTGTTGCCAGAATCTGTGTATCATTATTAACTGGCTTTATTTCTAGACAGGGAACACTGAATTTTTAGGACATCAATGTGTTCCACTTTAAACACTATCAATCACGGAACTGATACTCTTGTCATCAGTGATTGCATGCAGATGTTGCATGACAGCTAAATGATTCCTGTAATTTGATGCTGATACTAAAACATAATGGTATGTCCCTCTCAGCCTGCCTAAACATCCCTCAACCTGCAGGACATCATTAAATATCTAAGCAGTTGAAGTCAGTGTGGGGTGGGCATAACCTTTTTACCCTTTTTTGGAAACTCAGTGATAACACACTTAAAAATAAAACTTAAACACGCCACCTTGTCCTCCAAACCTACTTAAAGTTCTTCAAATAAATCAAGTTGGGTTGATCCAACTGATTCACCGACATGGATTTTTCACTGGATTTTAATTGAATGCCGTTCCTAAAGTTTTTTTAAGGAAACCTGACTTTTGTAGCAAAATAGTGAAGGCTTTTCAGGGCTAAATAACGGAGTAGAAAATAGTTATGAATAGCAGACAGAGTAAATGGGCACTTAAAGGGAGGGAGGTCACCTGTGGAGTAGCACAAGGATTTCTACTCCCCAAGGTATTCAACATGGACATTAATGATCCTGAAAGAGGATGAGCAGTGAAGAAAGTTTGCTGATAAAGGCAACTACTGGAGAGCGGAAGGAATAAGATCAGCCCTTGAAGAGCCACAGAACAAGTTCTTGCCTCACCATGTGACTAAGCAACAAAATTACACATGAAAGATAGATAAAAGCACGCTATGTTTGTATGAGTGAAGGCAGTCATTAAACCGTCACTAGACAGTAGCAAAGTCTTATCTTGAGAAAACTCATGAAAATATCACATCAACATTCAGCAATGGTCAAAACCCCAAACCACGTTAGGAATAGCGAACAGTCACCTCCCCGTATAAATCAGTGGTTTGCACATACTTGTAAAATTGTATGCCCTAATCAAAAAGAAGACAGAACTGAAGACTGTTTACAAGAAAGTAATAAGTATGTTCAAAGGAATTGAATAGCTTCTGTAATTAGAACTACCAAGTCAACTAAGACTTTTTCTTTGCAAAAGAAAAGAACATCTGGAAATGAATGATATATGTCTATAAAATAAGTGATAATGGATAGATATGAGCAATCTACAGACTCTCTGAATGTAACAGCTGAGTTTTACCAAAGGCAGCTTTAAAGAAGCCATGTTCTAATCAAACAAGAGGAGGTAACTTCTGCAAAGAGTATCAGATCTCCTCGGCAAGGATGCTCTCCTGAGTAATGATGTCCTGGATGCAAAGGTTGACACTGAGTCAAGGACGGATGAGACAGGCATTCAGAAGAGAGCTGCTGCTAAAGTTTACTAACTAAATTAATTTACATCAAGTTCATAACTTGAAAGCATATTATCTTGGGGGTGGGGAACTGAGGAGGGCAGAGGGGGAGGGTAAAAAAAGGGCACTTACATTTTTCCAGTGCGTATTACCATTTGGGGGCAACTTATTACCATTACTTCTTACACACAACAACCACAAGTCCCATCTGTGCCTAACCAGTTGTCAACTTTTCCTAGTACTCTACAGAAGAACGATGCCCACTTGCATCCAAATCACCTTCCATTACTTAAATAATGGAGACACTCAATTCCCATTGTTCATTATACTTTCTACCCAGAAAAGATTAATAGTATTTGAATGAGGTCTAAGGAGAGTATGAACAACTCAGTATATTATTCTTAAGCATTAATAATAGATATCGTAATAGAATTGTAACCTCCGCAAGACTCTTGATTCGGTGAATCACTGGAGGAAACAATTTGAATCCAGAAGTGCTTAAAAATAAACAATTGATTAAGTACTGTTTGATCAGGAAAGAGATCAGAATTAAGAAAACGGTGCCTGGAATCAGAAAATGAAAACACATCGAAGACATTTATTAAAGCAACCCTTCTTGAAAAGACATGTAGTGGTCAGCAGTGCCCCCTAGTGTCAAATAGTGAATAGACAGACAAATAACCTCGCACGCTAATTGATTCCTGAGATTTTTCGTGTCAGGAGACGGAGAACCGGAATAATTCAGATAGCAAATACAAAATACATTCAGATGTCAGTGAATGTATCAGGGTGAGGACAATCAAAAACTTTGCATATGCAAAATCTTAACAAAGCTCTTAACCAGATAAGCGACTGAAAGAGTGTTGCAAGTAACTTTCAACAGCCTCAGTACTTCATTGCTGGTCTAGGCTGAACAGCAGGAAAGGTAAGACAGAGAGGACAGGCACGATGTACAAGGTCTTGTTCCAGCATGGAAGAAGGATGCATTCTAAGGAGACTCACCTGAACTCAGGAGCTTGAAAGCATCAGGTTTTTTCAAAGAACACATCAATACCCTGTGCATGATGCACACATGCACTAAAGTAACACCAGTAGACATTGCCACAGAAGGCATGCCCCTGGCTTCCCCCCACAGCTTACTGTTTTCAGTTATCATCGCTACTGACATCAGTTTTCACACGGCTTCATCATGAACCAGATAAGGAAATACAGCCAAGTTGAAACCTGCTTTTATTTTTAGCCAGGATAACTTTTCATCTGGATGCGTTCCCTCATCTGTGTTCCCTTACCTTTCACCTTGCCCATGTATGCCTAAATGTGCCAAGACCATGTGGCCAGCACTGCCTCTTCAGTGAAAGAGTAAAACATTTATGGAGTTATCACAGTATGTATTAATCAGAACAAAAATGGAATATATAATTGAAAAAAGCAGCAGAATACTGACTACTGAAACTATTTAAACACCACTTTTGTATGGCTATTACCTTAGAAATGCAAGGTAAACGTAGAACTTAAAATACCTATTACAGATTTTTCCTTCTTAAATACATATACCAAAAAATAGCACTATTATTTCAGCACAAATACATTTTCTCTTCAGGAACATCACATTCACTAAATACGTGCCTTTTGCGCAACAAAGAGCTCTACAGCTGCAGAACAAAGATAATGAAAAATATGTTTTATTATTTTCTATGCAAATACGATTTTTCTCCACTTACTTACTTAAAATTGGATTTCTTTCTTATCTTCCTAATGTGTCACTCAATCCACAGGGGTGGGGGACAGGGAAGCTTTAAAAACAGCAAACAACTTTATAAATCTGAATTAGAAGTCAATTACATTATCCTCAAAGGTAGGAGAAAATTCTATAGGCTTAAAAAAGCGATTACCCACACAACACAAGAGAAAGAATCTAATTTCTATTTATTGAGGAGTTTCATGAACTGCCAAAGTAACAATCTGTTCCAGTAGTTCAAATCGTAAGATCAATTTCCACCTAATGAGAAAATATAATCTACTGTCTTTGACCCTAAGCTTTTCCTTTGGGATCACAGGAAAAAACCTGACGTATTGATGTGTTGAATGTAAATGTCAAAGTCCTCTTTCCCATACAGTCTAATAAAAGCATTTAAATAAAGCATTTGTTGTTATCTATTCTTTCATATCTCCATTTCAGTTGAGAATTATTGCTTTAACATAGTTTTCAACCACCACAAATACAAGCCCAATATTACTGCTTTCAAACACCCAATAAAATCTTCATATAACTCTGAATTTGAGATTATGAAAAATATTTCTAAGAGAATATATCTGAATGTATTTGCAATAAAAATTTCATTGGAAGTTTTACCAAGCAATGTATCACTCATCTTACAGGAAAGTGGTGAGATATTAACTACATAAAAATAAATGGCTGCTATGTAAATGCAAAGATAAATGCTGTTCAAGAATGGTCCTAGTAGTAGGTGTATTCATTCATCCCTACACTGCCACTGCACAGCTCCACAACACCCATACAGGATGTAATTATTTCCCACGTCCTACAAATAGTCTTGCTCCAAATAGACTTAATGATAGGCAGAGAAACCCTGGATAGGTCTCCATCAGGCAGAAAGCTGTGCCAGGACTCAGCTTCCTCCATGAATGAAGCAGAAATCCAAATGCTCACAACCTGATGTGGTTCTTGAAATGCCATCTGGTTGCTATTATTCAGTCCCCTTTCCTTCCTCAGCCAGGAAGAGCATCCGTAGGGTCAGTCTGAGTAGGCAAGCCAAAAGAGTTGTGTTGTCTGCCACTTCTGCCTGTATTCAACACTGCCCTTTAACTGTTTGTCTTCAGGTCTCAAACTCTGTAACAACTACATTAGTGAAGAACAATAAGGCCTCATGCCATTGCAGTCTGTACTGGAAGCTTTCCTAATCACCTTCCACTCTTCAAAACAAAATTCCTGATACTCTTGGTCCCTAAACATATGAATTTACAGCTTACAATTTAAGTAATTACATCCCACACATTAACTCTGTTTTGAGAGATACTCTGCTCATTTGTAATTAAAGTAACTCCCATCTTCATGTTACCAGATTTCATTAGCAGTTTTAGGACTAGATTATAGAAATTATGTAAGAAGATCAGTCCCAAGTTCAGTCTTTAAGTAGCACTGATATCTTCCCATTCCAAGTAAGATGTGCAGCACATCCATTCACATTTCACGATTAAGAAGCAATGTCCCTCTTACTGGTCCCTTCTGTATTCCCCAACTTCTTCTGTTTCAATGACTTCCTATGACCAAATGCTGGTTTCAGATAAATATATTGCATTTCCTGTAATATCTCCTACGATATATTTTACCATGAACCGCATTGACAATCCACATTTAAGCTGTTTCACTATTCAATCACAACATGTTTCATTATTTCTTTTCTCAAGTTATGGTCTAGAACTTTATACACTGCTGAAAGCAAGCCATGAAGTTTTGAGCTGCTTGCATCACTTTCTTCCTATTTTGGAATAAAGGCACTACATGTAATAAACTATACTTAGCATCTTCGCTTGTTAGGGAGACCAGTACTACCTATCCATTTCCTACATTCAGGACATAGAATCATAGAATAGTTTGGGTTGGAAAGGATCTTAAGATCATCTAGTTCCAACCCCCCTTGCCATGGGCAGGGACACCTACCACTAAACCATAGCACCCAAGACTATGTCCAACCCAGCCTTGAACACCGCCAGCAATGGAGCATTCACAACTTCCCTGGGCAACACATTCCAGTGCCTC
>JASSUY010042644.1:0-11599 GCA_032466535.1 Forpus xanthops
CATCACTGGCAGTGTTCAAGGCCGGGTTGGACATAGCCTTGGGTGCCATGGTTTAGTGGGAGGTGTCCCTGCCCATGACAGGGGGTTGGAACTGCATGATCTTAAGGTCCCTTCCAACCCTGATTATTCTATGAATCTCTGATTCTATGACTCTGCAAAGAAGCAGGACATTCCCTTCTCAGGAACATGAACTCTGCTTGTTTTATAGCCCTGCTGTTTACAAGCTCAAGAGCTTGTTGTAAACACTCACTGCTGCTCCATGAATGGCTTCAGCGTTTAGCACTGTCCTACTTCCAAACACTAGTGCTATATCCTTGCCACTCATAGAATCAACTAGGTTGGGAAAGACCTCGAAGATACCAAGTCTTCAGTGCCCTGCTGTTTGCACCTCTTAAAGTAAATGCTGTATTCTTATGTAGGAGCTGTGGTGTCTAACTCATATAACAGCCCTCTTTCAAAGAAAGCTTTTTGTGATTGTGTCCTGTTTTCCTGGATAATGTTGTTTTTCCTCAGAAATTCAGGATATAAATATTCACTTCGAGCACAGCTCATAAGTCAGTGATGCACTGTCGATGGGACTTCGGTTTTCATCAGAATACCATAAAAAAGGGGAAAAGCTGTGGATGTTTCATCATTTACTTGTCCCCGATGGCAGAACTGCACAACTGTAACCAAGAACACTTCATGTGGCTCTGCTTTTGAGTGGAAGAGTTACTGAGCACAGCAAAGAAACCTCTCCAAAACCCTGAACCAGAAGTTGAGTGTAGGTTGGGAAGAGGGGATATGTAAAATGCCTAATTAAGCACAAGACAAACTCCGTGTTGAAGTCTCAAAGCCCGAATGAGCATTGTGTGTGGAGATGAAGCATTCCCAAGGGAAGTGCTGCAAGGAAATTGTTCTTGGTGTTTTCTCTTCATTTCCATTGCCTTGATTTTAAAGTGAGCTCCTCTAAAATGTACCCGTTTCAGGCAGTATCTGCAGTGTGCTGCTTTGCACGGTGTACCCTACCAGATACGTATCGTGTCAGGGCAGGCTGTGCTCCACTCTCTTGCAAGCCTCACTTTCTTGGCTCTGTTTTGGCTCTGTCCACCTAATGGAAGTGATGGCTGAGAGTTGATGTTCATGTCTCTTAACTACCTTCTCATTGTCTGCAGTTGGGATTCTTCAACTTCATAGAGTGTATTGGGTATCGCTGTCACACATTCGGGCATCTCTGTTACACAGCCATCTGGTAGCACTTGAATTTATGGCATCTGCCAGGCGGACATGTGCTGACATTCAAAAAGAGAGCAAAAGACTGTTAGCCAAATGATTCCCCCTTTTGTTTAACAGGTAATATTTGGCTTGTACTTGGCACACCAGAAAGTTCTCCTTTAAGAAGTAAAAATCAAATTAAGAAGATGTCATAAAACCATCTGTAATTCATCAAGCTGTGCTCTAACTGCTGGTTCACCTGCTTTCACATGGCTGTTCTTACCACCACGCAGAAACAGTGATCTTTGCATGCAGTAATACCTCTGTGCTATGAATCGATGGTGCAAACCCTCGAGTTGTGTGCATAAACTAAGCTATATGTACTCTCTGCTTGCTTTTCTGTATGAAGGTTTTAAACACAGAATCATAGAATAGTTAGGAGCGGAAAGGACCTTAAGATCATCATGTCCCATTAGGGTCTCCACTGGAGGAACCCCTGCAGTGGGTGCCTTCCATCCCTGCTCAGGACACACCATTGAATCAACCAGGTAGGAAAAGCCCTTTAAGCTCATCAGATCCAACCATTCCCCAGTGCTCCCAAGGCCACCACTATCCCATGGCACTGAAGGCCTCGTCTAGGCAGTGTGTGAACACTTCTAGGGATGGTGATTCCCAACACACCAGAGGAGATAATGTTTGCAGGTTGTAGTAGAGTAGCATGGGCTTTGCAGCTTCTGCAGTGTCTCCTGTTGACCTCTAGTAAGTCATGGGCTGCTCCTAGCTTGTCAGTGCAGTTTGAAATGAGGAAAGAGTAAGTAATTTGTCTGAAGTTTATAACAAGGTGATGTTAAAAGCTTTGGCAGGCCAGCGCTGGGCAGAATGGCATTGTAGTGGGGGGGAGAGGTGGCTGCTCTGGTGCTGTGTGGGGCTGGGCAAAGCTGGGGGGCCCCATGGGGCAGAGGGCCATCACCCTATGGGCAGCTGTGACATGTCATTTCTCCATTGCCCTATAGGCAGCTGGTTTGATTGTGGAAACAGTATTTCTTTTAAGCAACCACTTTATTCTCCATTTGCCTTATGTTTTGCTTGAAAACAGGCAGAAATGATGAAGTATATTGAATGTAGTGCCTTCTGCTGAGGCAACACATGTGTAACTGAAAGCATGGAGGTTTTCCTGTTCACAAACAGAAGCTTCTTTCCAGTTCACCTCTCCTATAAGGAATAGCGTGTTTGAACTCAAATGAGCACACTTTAGGGATGATAGACTGGCAATCACCCACACACTTGCTGTATGTACTGGCTGGGAATTTTAAGCTGCAGGTAAGCATACCTTGCATAACGACAAGGCTTAAGTCCTCAGCATTTAATATTATTATTGTAAAAACGATTCTGTCTTTGTATCCCTATAGACAAAAAAACCCATACTTGAATAGTGTGATAACTGCCAGTGGTAGCACAGTTAATCCACAGACAAGCTCCTGCCAACATAGGCCACTTAAGGTATGCCTGAGAAGGGACAAAAGCACTTTATATTGTGATAGTCAAAATGACACCTTATCATATCAGTGTTACTTCAGCTCTTCGGGGTGCTAAAGGTAATAAAATGCTCTATGGGAATGTGTGGGATGGTGATTTTTGCCAAAGTTGAGTGTTTTGCCTTTTAAAGGGCAAAGGGAAAGGCAGCCATGGTTTTCCTGTTACCATACCAAGATACCAGTGTATGTGTGAGTTGGTGGAGCTGTGCAAAAGAGGATATGGAGTAAGAAGAGGAAACTGCAGCTTCCTAATAGCCTCAGGATCTGTTTGCTTTTACTGCACCTTTAGGTAACTTGTTAGTAAATGTTACATAGCACCAAAGGCAAAAAGGCACTGACTTCATTCCTGGGAGAAGCAAGGATGGATTTATGTGACTTCTGTGGCAGGAGTGCCCAGTGGCCAAGAAGCTGCACCCCTAATGAGCAGGGAAACAAGGCAGCCATTATCCAAAGGGAAATACCTTTCTCTAGGACTTAATGCAGTCCAATGCTGAGGCTGCCAATGGGGCGCGTTTGGGTTGCGGTGGGATGTACAAGACAGGATGTTGCCAATACAGAATGCAAACCAGTGTGTGTTGAGGCATCTGCTGGAGGTGCTGCTGTCATTCCAGGGTGTTATTTAGGGTGTAGAGTGTATTCTTTCAAGCAGGCTTAAAGTAGATGGCATGCAAATGAATAGCAAAGTGCTGAGATGAGTATGCAATAAAGTACTCTTAGCCTTTGACAGTACTCTGTGCCATGTCAGGTCTTGGAGGAGATGATGAGGTTCTGGTACAATAATGCAAAGAAACCAAACCCAGAAGGAAGCGCAAGCCTATCTTCCATCTGCTTCCATCTCTTTAGTTCACAGAAGTGAATGCTACTGGAAATAAGGGATTTGGTCAAGTAAGATAATGAATTGAGATGAAAGAAGAAAGAAAACTTCATAGAACCTGTAAATTCTCCTAAACCAGAGGATTTTGGTTTTGTTGGTTTTTGTTTAAAGAGAGGTGTTACCAGTGTGCTGTTATTAAGGAAGACTTGAGAAGAACTTGGTTTAGGACAGTCATTGTAGGTAACGTGAGGATGTTGGAGGCAGAATAGGCAGTCATGGTGTAGCGGTTAACTGCATACCACTGTCAATACTCAAGTTGAAATGCCAGGGTAAGTGGAGGAGCATTAAGAGTTTTATCTCACTTGCTTCCAGCTCTTGTAAGGAAGGCGGAAGGGCAGGAGGAGAAAACAGCAGAAACAACAAACCTTGATGAAACTGGTACCAAGAGATGCATAGAAATGGGAAAGATCTAAAGGGCTGATCCCTGATCAATAACACCTTCAAGATACAACCAATGCAGAAGACAAAGAAATGATTCAGCATCTGAGATGAAGACAAGAATGAGAGCCTGTGGCAAAGGCAGGAAGAGTTCGGGGTAAATATTAAGCAAACTCCTTCATAGTTTGTGGTTTGCTCCTGAAGCTGTGGCTATGGTGTGTAATTTGCAGTGCTCAAACTGACCTGGTATGCAGCCTAATGGTTTTCCTCACAGGGTAGGGAGGAAAGCAAAGGTGAGGAGCATTTTTTGGGATGCGCTTGAATGTGATATATTAAATATACAGCTCAAGTTTGTAATAAAGTGGGTTTTATAAGAAGCATAGGGAGCATTCCTCCTTTGGTGATGGGCTTTGTGGAGGGTGTGGGACTGAAATCCTCTGGAAGGACACAGTGCTGTGTTAGACTAAAAGTTAAATAGAACTTGGCATTTGCAGGCTTAAAGGTAGGCAAAATGGGTAAAGAAGGAAATAGAATCCTTCCTTCTTTGCCTTCTAACCTGTTAGTTTCAGTGTCTTCTGGGAATCCCGAGGGTCACTCAAGCTCTTTCATTCATACAACAGATTACTGGTGGTGCACATGATGTGCAGGGAGGAACAGAGATCAAAGAATAAAACACCACCCATTTCTTAGTTAGTATCTGAAGATGCTGACTCCTATCATTTGACAGCCGGTGTGTTTAAGGTCATGGAACAGGGACCTGTCCGGAAGGAATTGCTCTTTGTTCCACAGTGAAGAACTTAGGGAAAGCATTGGTCACTACTGATAGGGCTGTTTTCTGTTCCTCTCTTATGTATCTCACGTTGGGGATGGACTTCTGTGGTGGTATGTGGAGGGAAGCAGGCAGGAGCAAAGGGGGGAATGGTTGCTATGCAGCATGTATTTTATCCCATGAAGTGCCATCCTCTGCAGCAGCTTTGCAGGAGCTCTGCTTTATGTCACAGCATTGCCAGAAGAGAGGGGAAAATGGATGGAGAAGGAGGTTTGGTTTATAAAGCAGGCTCACCCTTTGAGTGAGGAGCGTTGGTAATGTATCAGTGACTGTAGCGGGCTTTCATGTATGCAAGATTTGGCTGTAGGGTTGTACATCGACATGGTAGAGTAAGGAAAATCTCGGACTGCCTCTACTGCTCATCTCCTTCCATGTACTCCTGTGGATATTGGCTTGTGCCACAGGTTTGGGTGATGCTGTTTCTTGTTCAACGCAGCCATCAGCTTCTTGGAGCATCTGCCTTGTGCTCACACCATGATTAAATTGTATAGAGGGAACATGTGTTTCTCAGCATTCCCTACAGCCCTTTGGTTTAAGTTTGGCAAGGGGAGGTGAGGATGCACATGAAAGTGCTTGGTTCTGAGTTCACCCTTTTTGGTGCTTTCATATTGTAAAGGTCAATAAACCAGAAGGTTAAACCAGAAGATGAGTTGCATTCCTTTTTGAATGCTTGCATAGTGCGTGCAAATTGATCCTACCTTGTCCAAGCCCTCTTTGCAGCCCTGCCATGCTTTGGTGGCAGAGGAGCTACACTGAGCTGTGCTGGCTGAATGTGTAACTTAGAAAATGCTTTATGTGAATCAGCATTGGTGTTAGGAGGCAGAAAAGAGGGGGATACATCAGCAAACCAGTGGTTTGATGGAGCCGGGCTGTTAGGCTGCTCATTGGATTGGATTTTTCACCCAAATTTGTGGGTTGTTTTTGTTGCTGATTTGTTTCTTCTCAAATACACCCTTTCTATTTAGCTCATCACGTATACATGCATCACAGAGCTTTAGCTTGATTTGCAATGCTTTCCAAAAGGCCCATGTTTTTGCACCATTATCAGTGTTTCCTGTAATCCACAGTGATGCAGAAGTGCACTGCTAAATGTTCTGGGAGGGTATGTTTTCAGCTGAACCCAGAACAAGCATTGAATGCCTTGGTACGGTGGCACCATGATGACTGAGGCATCAGTCATCACTGATCATGGCCATCACTAAGGCTCTCACCCTAATCGGTACCCCGTGGATCCTGGTTCCCTTCTGCTCCTGCCGTGCTTCCCAGCTTGGAGCATGTTCTTAAGTGACTCTGCACTGAGGAGGAGCAATGCTTGCCTGGCATCATCCTCAGAGGTTCCTCAAATAGGCGTTTTGCTCCATTATATCCCTTGCAAACGCCTGGTAGCTATTATAGTGCCACCTAAAATGTTGCTTCCTTACATTATTCGGAACAAATGCTGGTGATAATCACCTAGCAGCAGGCAGCAGTTCCCTCTGTGTTCAGAGGCATCAATTGCCTGCTGCAGCACTGCTCTGCCTTAGGCCCTTGGCAGCACTCCCTTTGCTGCCATGAGTAAATGCGATTCTCTGATCGCATCTCTCATTTGTGCATCGATTTTGAGCTAACGATGTGTTTGTGTGTGCATACCTAAGTGTTTGGACATATACCAAGTGTTATGTGCTAGAATTCCTCCTCTGGTTCAGGCTGCATAGCTCAGGGCTGTTGTGGAGCTACTGCATGTAGCGCTGCTGCTGTGCCTGGGTTTTTATGAAGACCTTAGAAAGATTTAATTAAAACTGCTTTTTAGACTTCATCTTCTACAGGAATGGCCCTTTATAGGTTCTACCCATGGGGTGTTGTTTATCCTATGTAAGGTATTTAAATACAGAATATTGTTCTGGTGCATTCATTCCATGGAAATCTAGACTGAATGTTTTTCCCCAAGCGTTTTGCTGTGAAGCAGATGCAGTCCACGTTCTGCAAGTGCAATGAGAGATGACAATGAAGTGTATTTGATTCTCTTCTGTGTTGTCAAAAGCCTGTAGGTAACTTGGCCTTGCTGTGTCTGAGCATCCTAAGTATTACAGTTCTATTAAAATACTTCCATACGTAGCTCTGTCTTTTGTCTCATTCTGTATTTGAACCAAATTAGTTTTTCTCCTTGAGATTTTCTCTGGTCACTATACTTCAGTTTTCAGAAGTACAGTCGGGTCACTGTACTTCTATTCCATACAAGCTGTTATACAGTACAATACAACCATGCAATCACTCAGGTTGGAAAAGACCTTTAAGATCATCGAGTTCAACCGTTCCCAGCACACCAAGGCCACCACTAACCCATTCACTCAATCTCTATTGCTTGCTTGCTTTCTTGCAGGGTTTGCTTATGAATTGACTACTGCCATGCTCCCAGGAGTTGCCATGGGTGCAGCAGGAGGGCACATCCCTTGTTCTGCCATTGCACCAGGACACAATTCCCCAGGTTCCTCAGTGTGCAAATCAGAGCTGACCCTTCAGTCGAATCATGAAGCTCCCCAAGAAGTGCTGGTGCTCTGACCCACTGCTCTTCCTCTGTTGGAAAGACTCAGTTCCCCCACAGCTTTACTTCCCGTGCATCATCATGAGATGCCACTGGTCCTTTCCCTCAACCCTCAATCGATGCTTTCTCCCTTTGACTCGCTTTAACTTTCTGCCTTAAGCTTATTTGTTCATACAGCCAGATTCCCGGGCCATTCCTCTCCCTATTCCAAGAGATTTGGTTCTCACTTCTCCCTCTCAATATGTCTCCAAAGTCAGAAGCACTTCCTTTGAGTACAACGTTCAGTCCTTATATTTTTTGCAGACCTTTTCCATTGCCAGAAGCTCACCCCACTCAAGTACTCTTGGTCCAGCTCCATCTCCATCAGAGCCCTCAGTGGCTCTGTCATCCCCAGATCTCCTTCCAGCCTTCTCTACATGGAAGTGACCAGAGCAAGTCCTGGTATGTATCTCGTTTTGACCATACGAGTGTCTACAACAGTGCAATAGCTCCTAATTGCTTAGTTTTCATTTTCCAGCATGGCTCTAGTTCTATATTGCTATATATTTTATGTTCCCTTTATCCTATTTGTCAGTAAATCTCCAGCAGACACAAAGCAGTGGGGTGTGTTTGCAGCACTACAGCTACCAGGGCCTGGCAAAATAGCAGTGTAAAAATCATTTGCATTAGAGATAATAAAGACAGCTGGAATGGACCCCAAAATATGTTCAATAAACCAATAAGAGTGTTTGCTGATTATGCTCCTACTTGAGCAAAAGGCACTGGTTTTCATTCAGTGTTTAGAGTACTGCCATTGTGTAGTGTGGTGTTTTACTCACAATTTAAATCTAATATAATGGTCAATGTCTGCCTTTAAAGGCTGACAGTTTGCTAACATTTTCCAGTCTCATGTCCTATTTCCTCTGTTTAAGGGTAAGGTGAGTATCTCACCATGAAGTTTGCTGTAACTCCTGGTGAACGCTGCTTATTCCATCGTGATCATTATAGCTATTGCTTTGGGGAATGAAGGTGTGTTGGGGTGTGTGTATCCCCGTCGTTGTCCCCCCCTCCACTCCAATTCCTGTATTCAAGGTTTCCCAGAAACCTGGAGACATCGTAATTAGGACAAGAATTAAATGAATGAACCAATTAATAGGATGATTTGAAAATGTGGTGCTAACATGCTGCTGTAGATTCCATCTCCATTCCCCCTTAGCAAGTTCAACTTATCTCTTCCATGGAAATGATTGATTTAAAATAGAAGTGTCAGACCTCGAGACAATAATATCCTCCCAAATCTGCATGTCTTCAAAGTGTGGCTTATTCTGAAACAGGCACATATTGGCTTTCAGCAAGGAACATGCCTGCTTTTTCCCTGTCTGAGGCATGCCAGCAATTTGTGTAAAGAGGATAACCGATAGGCAGTCTTAATAATAATGACAGATAAATAACATCTCTTTCCCACCGTGCAAAGGTTCTGTGCTTCACTATAGGCAAAACCAATGGTGTTTGCCCATACCCTGCACCGTCCACAAAACAACGAATCCATCCCCACTAAGTTCATTTAGCTTTCCACCTTCCAGAACTGGGAGTGTATAGCCTACAAAACAATTCCTATTTTATCTGTACCATCTAATTAATTAAATGGCCCCAGAGTACCAGGCTCACAAATCTCGTTAATAGCTGAATACTGAAATAAAGGCTGCTCACCCCTACTAGAATAATATTTGCATATCTCCACCTGCGATGGGTAATAAGTACCTGCCACAAATCAGAGTTATGAATTTTGTGCGCCTAACAAAACCGCAGGGGAAATTATACCTCAGACATTCCATAATAATTGCAGCTAAGCTGTTTAGTGCCATCCACTTATTCTGCCTGAAGTGTTTAAAGCAGCAACAGTTGTAAATGGATTCAGGCACGCATTCAAGAGGGAATGGTTCAGAAAGTTTTTCTGTCTTGCCATCTGTAATTATCTTCATAGAAATGCTCAGCCCTGAGTTTGTAACATGCTCACATCCAAAACGGCAAATGAAAAAGTGAGTTCCTCCAGTTAAAGTAGATTGTGGTGCTTTAAGTTGGCCGTGATGCCATAGCAAGCAGCTTGGGCTGTGTTTATCCCCTTGGTCTCCCAGCATCAGGGATACAGTCTGTAATTGACCACAGCGAGGGGCCTGCTTTTGCAGTGCTACCTTCCCCAGTAACATGGAATTCCTTTGGGAGAATTAAGTGTTAAGGCTTGGACAGAAATATACAGCAATGTAGGCAGTCTTTCATAGGCCAGGGAATTGGGATGTTAGAGGAGGCAGGACGAGTTGTCATGGCAGGATTGAAAGCTGCATACGGGGCAGAGCTGGGAATGAAGAGTGATGTGATGCTGGTAGTCCTAGCTTCTGGATTGGAATGGAAAGGAATGATAATGCCATTAGGGCATAGGTATACTTTATCGAGTGATCTGACTTCCAGAGAGCCCCCAAAGTCTTCATAAGCACGGGTCCTGTTTAGACACCCATGTTAAGCCATGTTGAGCAACTGGAGCATCCTTTTCTTTGGGAGTGCTCCATGAATACAGAGCGAACCCACCCTCTGTGTGGTATCTGCCACTCCTGGCACTATGTGCCAGTTCCCAGTTTACCATCAGAAACAAAGAGACCAGGCACAGGCAGTGCGTGCCATGCGTGTTGCATCCCTGGATGCCATTCTGGGCAATGTGATCTACTTGAAGATGCCACTTCTTACTGCAGGGGTTGGAGTAGATGAGATTTGAAGGTCCCTTCCGACCTGAATCATTCTGTGATGCTGTCATTCTGTGACTCTCTCTAGGTGAAGATGAGACACAGGACAGCACTTATCCCTGTGGGATCCCTGGTCCCAGCCTGCCTCAGTGCAGGAGCTAGCAGGGAACAGGTCTTTGTTACTGCGAGCATGAGGCATTAGGCAGCAGACCGGTGACAGTCCTGCCACCCCTCGTGATGTGAATGTGTGAATTGTTAGATTGCAGACTTGAGAGAAGGCAACAGACCGACAGAAATAACTCGTCCTTCACCCTGGTTCTCACTGAACACTTTGTGTTGTAGGAAGACCCAGGCTTCCCCTCTCCACAGCAGAGGAGTGAACAACGGAGCCAAAACTGCTGTCTGAGCAGTGTTTGGATGACTGCAGTCAGCCCACCTTTTTAAAGCTAGTTGTCTCATTTTTGGGACTTGCTTCTTGGTAGTGCACAGCATGGACAAGTCTGGGGATGCACGTTTAGACTGGGGGTGGCAGTACCCTCGAGGGAAGCGAGACATAGGGAAACCCCCTTTCCATCAGTTGAGATGGGCAGAGGCAGTCCAGAAGTGGGCATGGGGTAGTGGGGGTATGGATCAGGGTATCCCTAAGGAAGCCACCTCCTGGAGGAGGGCTGGAAGTTTGTGTAAGCATTCAAATGCACAGCTGTATGGACAACCAGACTCACCTTGGGGCTAGGTTTAAGCTATTAGGACACAAGCTGCCTTATAAAATGAGACTATAACCTGGCTATAACACTTGCTGCTCCCCCCAAAGAACAGAAGCTAAGAGAGGTGGTGGTACCCTCTGCCAAGCCCTGTGCACAACATGGAGCCCCAAGGGAAGAGGCCCTGTGGCACTGTGCCTATCAGTGTCCACATCTGTATGCCATAGGGACAGCAAGTCGTTTTGGCAGTGTTCTAGTAGAGGATTCAAAATTAATTAGGATTTCTATAGGTTCAAAACAAAGGGGCACAGTGCAGCGAGTCACCAGGAGGTAAGTCAGGTTGTCTGGTTCTGCCTAGACTGACAGCACTGAATCTGAGGGTTTAAGAGAATAGCTGATAGCCTATTACCGTGATGAGGTGTAGCTTGAAACTACATGTTGTATGTTAGAGGACTAACAGACAAGGTCCCTATGGATTTTAGCTTTCTTTCCATATCACATAATGTGGCTCTAGAAGCTGAGCTGCGATCTCTAACTTACACGTTAGCCCGGGGCAATAAAGATGCTTTTATTGGAGGCAGATTTCATGAGAAGTTGTTTGGTTTTATCTCTGAATATTGCACTATGCCGAAGCATTGAGGTGTCCTGTTGGGATGCTCCAGCCTGGAAAGCAGTTACTCTCAGGACAGGGAGATCATTGGCAAAGGTCTCCTTTCTGCTGGAGCGCTGCAGGATCCTGCCTTTTCCCCTCTGATCATGTGCTGCTGTTTTGCCTTATCTTCAAACAGAGCCCAGGCCACACTTTCAGACTGCAGTCCCTGGTGGATATGGATCCAGCAGCTGAGAGGGAGGC
>JASSUY010042645.1:0-14336 GCA_032466535.1 Forpus xanthops
CTACAGTCCCTCATGAAGAGTCCCTCCCCAGCATCCCTATAGGCCCCTTTCAGATACTGGAAGTCCTTTGTCTATAGACTAAAATTCTGACATACTCATCCCAAACAGCAATCAAACTAGAAGCCAAAACACGGGTATTATTCCTGTTATCACTGAATGTGACTTACAACAGAGGGCCATATTGTTCCCTGTCAAGAAGAAACAAGCTGTAACAAGTCCACAGGGAAAAGCAGTACAGTAGCATAAGGGGAAAAAGTAAATACATGATGACTTACTAGGCATGTAAAAATGGCAGTTTTGAACATAGGAATGGTGCCACCCTCTAAAGTGTGGTATTATTCTGACAAACATCAGCAAGAAATAGTATAAAGTTTCATTTACTTCTTAGCACACCTTTAGTTTAGAAGAAAAAGCAGCAACTTGTTAGGGTTTTTTTTTTATCCCCTGAGTACCAGCCCTTCTACATTCACCTAGCATCTTAAAAACTAAACCACATCTCACTCATGCTCATCATCCTGACATTCTACAGGCCAGATTTTGCTTTTCATTTCTATGTCAAAAAAAGGGCAGATGCCTAAAACAGAATACAGGCAGAACTGTGGCATTTTAATTGTATCTAGCATTTCTACACCACCTGGAAAATCACAGTCTTATTCAAAGTATAGCAGCCTGCATATGCGCTTTCTCTCCTAGTCTTTTAATAAATTGGTACTGAGATGCAAAATGAAATATACAAAAACCTAGATTGCCACCTGGTACTATCAGAGTGCCAGTCATGAATGTTTTATAGATCCAAAGTACCGTTTCCCTAAGAGTTCTTCTGTACAATATATAGCAGCATTTATCAAGGAAGGGGAAATTTATATGCATTCTTAAACATCCCCTCAAATTACAAAAGCATATTAAAGCAATTAATTTCTGAAAAAGACATAGCCAGCTTGAGCCTGAAATGACTTGGCTTTCCCACACACCATTCAAACTTATGTACCAACTCCAGCCTGTGTTTAGTGGGCAGTCTTTTTCCCACCTTCAGTATCAGACTCAAATTTCTGCTGCATACCATTCTGGTCCAGACAATGAAAACCCAGTGGTTTGGAGCCTCATTCTCAGAGGAACTCCCATTTGGAGTTCTTCTTTCCAGGCAGAGCACAAAAGCAGCCAGGTAACAAGAATGCAGAGTGGTAACAAGGAGCCCTTGAAGCTATCTGGGTTACTACCATGAGAGATTTTGAGTGGAGAATGCAAAGCAAAGGAGTATGGGTTAGAAGAAAGCATGTGTTGGTAGACAGGCAGAAACATTACCTTGTATGGTTTGTGGTTTGTTTCCCATTAGCTGTATGGGAGGAATGTAAACAGAGGCTCCTCAAACCGTTGTCAAATTGGAGTAAACCAGAAGACCTCTCATTAAAGCTCTGTGTGAGGAGAATGATCCAGGGTTCAAATCAGAGCCTTTGGTGACCTTTTTGTTCTTTTTTTCCCCCCAAATCTGCTGCAAATCCTTTGGAAGCAATGCTCTTTTAAGTACATATTAAAAAAATACATATTTTATCCTAGTAAAAGATAGTCTTGTATATCTAACAGTATTAAAACCTTGACTTCTTTTTTTCCCTTATTTTATCCAAATGCACGTTATACCTGGAGTAGCAAAAAGACAAAAATGTCAGTGTGACTTCTACTTTTTATGTATGGGAGCACCATTTTGACTGATAGGCTGGTTTGAAGTCTTGGCTGGCTCTAGTATACTCATAAAATATTTCTGACTGTGGCTCAATTTGCGTGCTACAACTGCTGATATGCTGAGTTTTCTACTGCTGTGCGTAAGAATGTGCTACCTAAATTATCTTGTCTGTGGACTTCACTCTTTGACATACCCTCTGTCTTTTTAAAGGGTTATTTTTTATAAGCGAAATATTTTTGTGTAGAAGAGGGAAAAGCAGGTTCACATTGAACCTCCATTTAACCTAATTTTTTTTCCTTTTCTGGCTTTATGTTGTTGGTACCACAAAACATACTTTTCTGTTTGGACTCTGCTACTTTCCTTCTCCCAGTGGTCAGGTTGCTGTTTACAAAAATGTGCAGGAAAGGAATGGAGGCATTTTTCTACCGCACTGTTTAAAAAAACATTACAAACCTGCCAAGTACCCCTAAAACTGCCAACACATTTCAGATTCCATACCACATCTCAGTTTAGTCCCATAATTATGGGTGAGCAACTGCACACGTCAAGCTGCATGTCTACAAGTGAATGTAATAATAGCATGGACTGTGGTAAGACCTCTCATAATTTAATAAGAATTATTTAGAATATGTAATGTGTTCATGTATGTGCTTAGTATCTTCTGGAATATCAGTTCAATTTCTAATTATGTGTAACTTCTGTGAAGAGCTCCTATCCCTTGCTGAATAATTTTAACTGTCTTATCAATTTTGTGATCACAAAGAACAAGTTCATCATTTAATGATGTACTGAAGCAGTGAAGACTTGACAGTCTGCATAAGCATGATTGACTTAAAATAACCAAAGCAACCCAGTTTCTAAATCTTATTAACATTCTCTTCTTCTTCTTCTGCTTCCTTTTTATGTCACCATTGCTCATAGTCTTTTGTCTAGGTTTTATTCTCTTCTCTCCCTCCAATGAAGTGTAAGAGTTTTAGTATCTCTCCAATCAACAGTAGCACAGTGTTCTCAGCCACCTCATTTACTATGTATTAGTGTGGTATTCTTCATGTAATCAAGCATCCTAAAGGCCTTACAAACCATTTAATTACCTGTCACAAGTCCAATTACTGTATGTAAGGATGCTGCCTTGCTGAACTGAGAAAATACTGCATCCAGGCACTGATTTTATTAGTGCTTCAGTTCATTTCATAGTGACAGAACAGTAAGATTCTTTTTTGCTATAATTCCAAGCAAATTGAATTTGCACTCTTTGAAAGGGTAAACTCCACAAAGTACAAACCCTTGTGGGGTTTCAGTACTGCCGGGATGTGAAAGGAGAAAAGCAAAGCAAAGGGAGAAGTTAAAACTAAGCAGATAGTGTTGGAAGCTCTAAAACACAAACTATGAAATGACTTCTGCAGAAAAGATGAGACTATTTAGTACCAAGATTAGTAATAGCTTTGTTTGCATGGCCTTTCACACTTCCACAGCCTACTTCTCATGCATATCCATACTACAACAAAGCCTGAATACCTGTGCTCTATTTCTCAGACAAGTTAGCTAGGTGCACTCAGTGTCTGATGGTGTCAGGGTCTTTGTGGCTTCCCGGATCAGCCTGTGGCCCTTCCTCCAGTATGGCAGCAGCCACTTGATTACTCCCTTTTCTCTGCAGCTCATTTGCAATCTTTATTCATCACAAAAAATCAAGGCTTTTGGTCATCACCCATTTTAAAATTCAGCCCACTGATTCTGCAATACTGCAATACTGCTAGCATTGCAATGAGATGTACCTGTGCATCTGATTCAGGATGAAATGGGCCACCTGCTACTAAAAAAGACCTTTCTATTTCCTGGTATAACCTGGTTACAACTTGGAAGTCCTGAGTTTTAATGATAACCCATGCAACCTTACTCATTTGCAAGATCTGAGACATTCAGCTCTTTATCCCTCCTCTCTTTCATTGTGAGGTATTGTGAAACCCAGAAAGATCAAACTCCACCCATCCTAGATGCTTGTAAAGTTAGCCTTTTCTATGATGGTTGCTTTAGAGGACCCAGAGCTGTTAGGTGAATTACTCTGCTGTTTCTTCTCTCTAAACAATGCCAAATTACTCACAGAAATGTAAATCATACTTTTCATTCCTTCCAAAAGGCAGTTGAGTATTTAAACTAATACAGAACATAACATTAATGCATAAGATCTCAGCATGTCTTCTTGGAAAAATATGACACTATTCCATTCCAGCATTTACTTTTTTTTTTAATATATGCTACAAAAGTCTTTGATTCCCATCATACTATTACTAGCATACTACTACTGGTATTTTGGACTTTGCAAGCCATTTCTTTAGCTTTCTGTTCTCTGAAAAATTGTGGGTCACAGCACGATTTCCATTAGCATATACTCAGGAAAGTAGTCTTAATGGGGCCTTTTTTAGTAACAACAAAGAGCCCCCTGAAATTTGACATAGTCACAATATGTTACATATGCAGGTGAAATAAAGACAAGAGCCGCTAGTACGTGTATGCACTAAGGCCATGTCTATGCCATAAATTCTTTCTAAAATGGTGACAAAGATCACAGAAGTTCAAGATTAAGCACCAAAACCCATATCCTTGCTGGCATAATACCCTGAACTGGCATAATCTCTGTCATTTATGCAGCTGTACTTACGTGTGCAATGCTTAATAAAGTGTTGATTCTGGTATAGTTCTAGTGGTGACATTCTGAAGAATAGCTTAGAGTTTAAAGCATTCCTTGTTTGAAGGGTCAGTAAACCACATTTGCCAAAATTACTCATTATTCAGAAATAATCAAGCAACTGGAGCTGATTCTGTACCTCAGCAAAATGACAAGTTCCCAATTGCTCCCGCTATTTTAAAATACTCACTTAAAACTTAGAGAAAGGAATTTAAATTTATATTTATTAGGGGTGCTTCAGCAAGCAAAATCTTTTAAGCATTTCATAACAAAACAGTTGTCTAAATAACTGTGATCATTTATATCTGATTTACTGTAGGTGTTGCTTTGGTTTTGCCCCAATAAGCATGATAAGCACAGAATGTTCTCTTTCATGCAGTCAGATGTTCTACTGGGCAGCAACTGCAACTATTGAGTTTGTTCCAGTTGCACATGATGTTAAAACTCGTGCAGAACCACAAAGAATATTTCTATAACATATTTGGCAGTTCACCATTTTTCTCTCTTGACTACAAACCATTGGCAACGTTATTGTTGCTGACAGGCCAGACTGAAACATGGAAAGATTATGTGATTGCTGCTGCAGGTAATGCTGCAAGTCAATGTCAAAGTTGGGAGCCAAATACAGTTCTAGTTTGCAGTATTCCTTGCTGCACTCTGCTTCTTTTCCAGCACCTACTAATTCAGATTCCCATGAATTTCTGTCCTGAGGGAATTTTCATTCGTTTTTTTTCCCTAACTTAGGGTTCCAAATATATTTTACACAGTTAATAAAAATTATGCAGTGTAATTAGAAAATCTGTAAAGTGGTCTAATACATGTACTATTAGTATTCTTGCTCCTTAGGTATATCAGAAAGCACTCTTCTCTGCTAAAGTGAGTGCCATAGCTCACCAAGAATAATGAAAACATATAGATTAATTCTGCCATAAGAGTAAATAATGCACATCCTCTTCATTTTTATTTAATTAAGAAAACGTATTTTATTCATTACATTTGGAGTTGTGCCTGTCCACCTTCCACTTCTGCGCAGCATTCATTTGAGGGGGAAGATGCAAATGAATCATAAGAATATTCTGAAGACTGGCATTTTTGTTATGGCCAAGTCTTAAACAGACAATACTGTTGTATGTACCTGGCTTTGCTACAGAAGCTGCAAACATGCTCAAAATAGAATGAGTGTTATGAAATCCTTGTGTTGAAAATGTATAGCATCAGAAAAAAAAGTTTATCATTTGCATAATCATAATAAGTAATTAAAAAGAAATGTTATGATAAAGTTTCCATAAAATTAGGATATCCAACATGTAGTAATGTCTTAAGAAGCCATCTTTGACCACTCCGCTATTCTAAATATCTTGTAAAGTTGTATTTCTGAAGTAGGACTGGTTTTGTGATTCCAGTCTCACAGAACAATGAAACAAGGTAGTCCATGAACCACTGTCATTTTTGCCTGGCTTAGGAATAAATTAATATAATTTGCAGTATTGATCTCAGCCAGCCCTCCTGCTAAGCAGACTCCTTCCCACTCTTTCCTAAGGGACTGGCCTCCACTGGCGTTCTTCTGGAAAAAAAAAAGAACATCTTCCATCACTGGAAAATAAACACATTTAGGTAATGCATAGAAGAAAGCTTGCTTCCCCCAGATGGTCTTTGTCTTTAAGACTGCCCCTATGCATTATGAAATCTGTATTTTACTTGATAAAAATCTTCTCTGTTGATGCTTTAATGCTAAGATACAGATCTATAGCAATGCCTAGAGCAAAGGACAGGGTTCACATTTTTAGGTGGATTAAAAGTTCTCCTCAGCTTTGTGCTGGCTTTATCACTCAGAGAGTACCCCTTTCAGATGTCAAGTTATTGCAAAATGCAGCATCTCAGCTTCACAGTTCTTCATGTCTGCCTTCTTCTTGCCCCTGCTGAATGTCGCCTTGTGTTTGAAGAATCTCTTATATATTTGTGTAAAAAGGTATATATTATCTCCTCGTGTTTCCCACCCAAGGATGCTGTTTAACCCCTTACTCTGGGCTAAACCCGTAGGCTCCTCAGTCACCTTCATCACACGCACACCCCCCCCCCGGCACAGAGGGCGGAGGGAACCAAGGACTCTGAACCCAGCTGCCCATCAGCCCTGCAGCTGCCTCCCTCAGAATTAGATCACCTCACGCTGATTAAGAGTTCAAGGCTGGCATCTCTTGACACACCAGGTCTGCATAAACAAGCGGGGGGCATTCTTAATAACCTGTCGCAAAGCTAGGCTGCGGGATGCGGGCCGGAGGCTGGAGCACAGCGCAAAGCACCCCCCGGGAGCCGGGGATGGCTCCGCGGCAGACGTCCGGGTTCAGTCCTAGAGCGGATTCCCCACCTGCAGTGTTATTCCGCTCGGGTTTCTCCCACCTCCGATTAATTCCTCCCCGCGGCTCTAGGCACGTATCATGGCAGGGCTTGGGGTTGAAGCTTTCCAGGTGACAGGAGGGGAGCAGAGGGGCGGAGCGGGACCCGGGCCCTCGGCACGGCCGCGCTCCTGAGACCCTGACCCACATAGTACCCAGGACACTAGCGCTCAACCAACCGCGCAGCCGCCCAGCAGTCCCGGCCGGAGCCCGCAGCCGTCCGCTCACCACTACCCCCCCCCCCAAAGATGTCCGCTGCCGCTTCGGCCGGGCTCCTCAGCCCCACCACCAGCTACAGCGCACCCCCAACCGCTACCGCGCCGAGCCGGGCCCGCCCCAGCCTGCCCCGGCCAGAGGGGTCGGGCCGCTCCCCACATCTGGCCCCTCCCGCCTCTGCCAGCTCTTGAGTTACCTGTTTTGATGACCCGTGTAGGCTTTTTTTTTCTTCCCCTCCTCTCTGCAATGAAAATCCGTGGTCGGTCACTCGCTCCCCCCTCCTTCGCCTCGCCGCTGGTCTCCCTCCTCCTTTTCCTCCTCCTCCTTCTTCTCCTTCTCCTGCTTCTCAGCTGGAGCCGGTGTCAGTCACATCAGCTGCCCGGCCAGGCAGGGAGAGAAATGCCCAGCAGCTTCCGGGAGTGCCAAATAAAGACAAGTCCAGAAAGAGAGAGAGACGGTGGCAGAGATGGAGAAAGCAAGCAAAAAGTGGGTGGAGTGTGAAAATGAACAGAGAGAGGGAGAGGTGTCTCGGCAGTGGTGGTGCGGCGGCTCGGAGCCTGAGAGGAAATGGCAGTGGTGAATTATGGCGCAGGACTCGGGCAGAGCACGGGCACCCAGGATAGGGCACGCAGGGCCGCAGGCGGGGTAGACCCGCTTGCCCATAAGGCACAGCTCGGATGAGTAGGCAGTGAGTGCTCCTTGCCACACTGGCCCACCTCATGCTGGGAATTGAGAGTGGCCCCACTGTGGAGATCAGCAGACCCCTCTCAGGGCAGGGAAGACTGAGGGCAGCATCATCTACACCAGGGTAGTTCATTGTCTACTCTGAGCCAGACCAAACTGTGCCAAACCAGCCACTGCCGTAGCTGGGCCCACAGAGGGTTTTTTTCTTCATTCGGTGTGGTTACAAAATCAGGACTTCTCCCAGCAAGCAAACCCTAGCGCCTAGGCTCCATGGGCTTCTCACTAATCCATGCTCACGGTTGAATGGGAGTACAGATGTTTTCACAATAATGTGATGCTCTTCACCACATGGTCCCAAAGGGCATCTGATCATCCACCTTAAATCTGCTTCACCTCCAGGTATCGAAAGAGCTGGTTTTTTTTTTGCACAGAAGTCCTGTGAGAAAACCATGGATTCACACTCTTTGAAGGAACAGTTTGCTTTTGAACAGAAAATTCATTAGTGATAGTAGAAACGACCACATATTTTTCACATCCACCATGTGGCTGTGCAAAAATCAGTGACACTTTTCTTTATCAGATATATAGCTTATTTTAGCAGACTTTGTGTTTCATTTCTGATGGTTTGACAACACTATAAAATATGGAACATAAGGATTTGGTTTACTTGTGCAGCAGTTAGGCCTGGGGAAAGTCAAAGTTGTTTTGTAACAAAGATGCCATGGTTAACAGCAGCTCACAGACCTCCCATACCTAAAGACAGGATTAAGTAACAGAAAACTGACTGCAATGGTCTGCCTGGGAGCCATACTCACCAGTGCAGACAATGTAGTTGGGACTGGAACTTGCAAAAAACCTCACTGCCACAGCTTGTAATACACAGGGAAAAGAACTACTTCTCCTTGGCAGGTACACATAGCCAGATGAAATCAACAGAACAGTACAGGCTTTAAATCAGAGGGTCTCACCAAACTTTCCAAAAGAGGAAAAGGTAGTATGGAATTGAAGACATGATTGCACAAAAGCACAGAACACAGAAGTTACTTAAGCATGAAACGAGCCCAGGAAGACTCTTTCTGAAAAGAAAACCCAAAAGCATTAAGAAACTGTGAGACTACTACATCTAGATTAAAACTCGAGGTGCAATATTCTGTAGAGCTCAGAGAGAAGAAAAAATCCCAACACCTGTGCAGTGTCAGCAGGTTAAGTTGGAAGTTCAGGATGATAAATGCAATTGAATTTGTGTGTAATGTCAATTTCATTTGAGAAAAATGCACTGTAATTAACTGATGAAAACTTTTGCAAGCTCTTACTGTAAGAGTATAGTCAAGCACTCCACATCATCCTTCCACATTACAGGCATTGCAGAAAAGAAGGAAAAACCATTAGCCATTTCCTGAGTGGCTTGGGGTTGTTCAACCTGGAGAAGACTCTGGGAAGACGTTATTGTGGCCTTTGAGTTCTTAAAAGGGGCCTATAAGAAAGATGAGGAGAGACTTTTATCGGTGCTTGTTGCAATAGGGTGAAGGGTAATGGTTTTAAACTAAAAGAGGAGAGATTCAGGCTGGACATGAGGAAAAAACTCTTTACAAAAATACTGGAACAGGTTGCCCAGAGAGGTGGTGGATGCACAATCTCTGGAGACATTCGAGGCCAGGCTGGATGTGGTTCTGGGCAACCTGATCTAGTTGAAGATGACTCATTGCAGACGGGTTGGACTAGGTGACCTTTGAAGGTCCCATTCATCCCAAATGATTCTATGATTCTGTGATTGTCTGTGGAAAGTCTTAGGAGGCTATCAAACTGGCAGATGCCCTACATGTCTGAAGTTCCTCTAATGCATCCCTGCTCCTGGCTTCTAGTGGTTTCTTCACAAAACAAACAAGTTATCTTTTCTCTTCCCCAGGAGAATGTTGCCAAACATGAAAGGCTAAGACTGAGATAAAGGGAACAAGAAGAATTTATAAGATAGGGAGATTCAGTAATTGTAAAGTGGCTTTATAATACAGAAGAAAACCAGTGGAAAGTAAAGATGTAAGATTCAGTGCCTGAAATCATTATGGAAGAGAACCTTGCAGGTTATATGTAGGTAATCTTAAAAAGTGGTTCTATAAAGAACTTTGTAGTTACTAAGGCCAAGCAACAGCCCCCTAAAGAGAAGAAAGGAATGACAAATGTGCAAATTTTAGACTTTGCAATATATTGTGTGTGCAAAAATACCAACTGGATGCCATGCTATTGTTTCATCCCATCAGGGAGAAAGAAGGCTTGGACAGCAATAAGAAATATGTTTTGAAAATGCTTGGCATTGGCGTCAAGTGAAACACTGAGCAAAGAGTGACTGGTTTATCAGACTTTGGGCTGAGCATTTTGCCCTCACTCTAACAATGCATTAATATATTGACTTAGATGTATGTGCAGAGAGTGCATTGATACCATAATTGCAACATTAAAAGTCAAGGGCTTTTATTTGTATACTTGCATTTAGTGGGAACAGGGTCACCAACTTCAGGACCCAAATATTCAGAAAACCCTTACAATTCCAATTTATGCTATAGTTCTCCTGAAATTAGGAGGAGTTCTTCTTATGAAGCAGTGCGGTAATAGCCCTCTTGTGGGAAGTCAGCCAATAAAATGTAGTAGCCCATGGAGCGTAGTCTATGGCATTTAATATAACTTTATAATTTTTTGTTGTTTTACTTTGCTACTGCCATCAGTCTATGCCAAGGCTGATATGTTTTATTCAATTTTATAGAAGAATGTATTTCTAAAGTTGTGCAGGGTTCCCAAAGTACATGTCAGAGGCTGTAGAGATAGGCTGTCAAAATCTCTATAGAATGACAGCATTGTAATCGACTTAGAAGAAAATACTCTGGTGCATCTTTTATTTGCATATATGTTTTTTCACCAAGGAAAACTCTGGAAAATGTTAATGCTTGCCAAATCCCAGTATTTGTTGAAAAATGGATTTTCAACATATATGATTGTAAAATTTCCCTATTGACATAAGCTGCATCTAAATGATTCATAGGTGCATGTATGTCCTCCATAGATTTTGGAGAAGACCACAAATATTTTTACTCATTTCCCTTATTTTATGAAGTCTGTTTTTGCTGGGGCAATGCAGAAAATAATGATATTAATTAAAATTGCACAAGCACTTACTGATGTGAAAATAAATTGGAATATTGTGAATATCTTGGTAATGTAACTTGCTAGATCTGCTTCAGTAACATTAGAGCACATTCAGAACTTCTCAAGATGCCTTTTGCTTACAAATCTACTGTTTAGTCTACAGAATTTGAAAAATGGCATATAGCTAGTTAACTAAATGTATCTATGTAGAGCACTTTGTGGGTACCTTGTACAGATCAAATGTCGAAATACACAGGAAAAAATGGAAGATTCTGCCAAAGAAGTGGTCTGTTTCTCCTCTTTCAAACTAGTGTGAAATTAGGCTGAATCTGTCATCATTCAATCAGATCACCTGTAAAATAAGGCAGATCTAAATTAACTTTAGTTTCACAGTTGTCACTGTACTGCTTTTTTATCTCTTCTCTGTATTCTCTCTTATACAGTAAGCTCAGGGGGATGGATTCTCATTTCATAACTGTACATTAATTAGTTGTATGCTTCTCTTTAGGCCTGGCAACATGAAAACTTAAATAATAAGCATGTGCTTATTGTTAAGTATGTGAGTAATGGCATCCCCATGTAGCAAAGTACTTAGGCATTCCAGTTGTATTTAAGCAGCTTGTCGCATCACGCTGGAATTACTTGCTCGTAATTTAGTATATGTTTAGGGGCTTTGCTGAATCCAAGGGGGAAACGTCCTGATCTTAAAAATCCTAAACGTTGTGACTGCTTTTACTGGTGGTAGTTTTGCTGTTTAATTTAGTTCCGTGCAGCTGTTCTTTTGGGAAAACTACTCAGTGAATATTGTAAGCTTGGGGCTCAGTTCTACTAAGGACTTACATTGCCCAATTTATAATCAGGAGATACAGTGTTGTGTTGCATTTTTGCTAAAAATCCTGTTTTATACAGTACTGGGGTTTGATATGGATCTCAAGTGAAGTTTCACATTTTCATTTATAGGCAGAAATTTGCAAGGAACTTAGAGTGAGAATGGTTTAAGTGAGGGAGAAAGGAAAGCAAAATTTTTAAGCATGTAAGTGTGGTGTTATGTTACCTTGAACTACTCTTTTACTATATATGAAACTGATGAAAGCAGAAGTCAAAAGGAATGATGAGGTCTTACTCATTGGTCAGTGTTAGTTTTCTTGGTTTAGAATCGTTAGCTTCTTAGCTCTGTTTTCATCTTTCTTTTAATCTAGGCTGCAGGGGATCCTTTAAGAGACTGGCAGCGTCCTTGAGTTACACATGGGTACAACTAAACAGAGTGAGATACCGGTTCCAGCTTAGTAGATAAATATATAGTTCAGTTTCAGCAGAGTTTCAGGACAGCTTTACTGTGATGCTGGGCCACTGTTCTATCCCCAAATGTGAGCTGTGAAGCACCTTAATAGGATAATTGCAGCTGGTTAAATGTCAGTGCTCTTGATCTTGTTTTTGTCAGTGCTTTGTAATCCAGCTGTGTCTGAGGAAAATGCAAGTGTACTCAAATACTGCCAAAAGTCAAAATCACCTAAAAATGTTTTGTGGTTGTCATGACATAGCTTCTTTGACTCATTCAAAATGTCCTAGCATCCTTAGGAGCTCCAGTTACTTTCAGAATGGGTCAGGCATGAAAGCCTGGTGCCTTAACCTGTGTTTCCTTGTGCCTGCAGTTTTCTCTTCCTAGATGACATTCTTTCCCTTGTTGTCTGCCACTATGTTTCTTTCATCACCATGTGTATGATGACATCAACATTATGACCAGAGCTTGTCAAGACTTACTGCATCTACATCATTAGCAAAATGCATCAGCCCTCTTCATGTACTATTCTAGAGGTTAAAATCCATCTCATAGTGTTCAGTAAGAGTAATTTATGCTTACTGATGAGGATGTTCTGCCATGACTTACTTTTTTTCCCAATAAATCCAGGTTGCAAATATTTTTTTCAGCCCCTACAGGTAGGAAGTATAGAGACAGCTCTAAACTTTTTCCTCTCATGACTTACTGATGATTCCCTGAGATCAATGTGCTTGGTGCCTAGGAAAGCCCAGGTAGTTGGTGCAGCAGAAGTACTGAAAAATCCAGACACACAGAAAATACAATTTAAAAAAAAAAAACAGAAAAAAGAAGTTGGGGATATTTGAGATTCTTTCTGTTGCTATTTCTGAGTAATGAATTCAGTTTACAGTCCACTGGGCTTGTATCTTAATTTTTGATGGAAATAATTACACAATCACTTGACTCTAGGAAATGGTGCTTTAAGGAAAACACCAAATTGTGAAAAATTTGTGTTAAAATCACATAGATAGATAACTTGGTGACATATTTTTTTTCTGAGTGAACACTTTGTAGGTTATAATCAAATAGCAGTGTGGGCAGATAACCAATGTGTATTGTGACAGTTATATATTTAGTGTTGTTCCAGGCACTTAGCTAGGCTCTGTCTTATCCAGACAGTGGTTTATAAGTAGCTTAACCTCAGTGACAGTCCTTGCAGGCCAAGTAAGTCAAAGAAGCCCCCTTTGAGGCAGAATTCCTGTTATTTCACAAGTTAGCTACTGGGTGACATTTGCTACCCCCTTCTGCCAATGCTGTAATCTACCTGGTTTTGTTCATCTCTAAGTTCCTTTGCACTGGATGGGTGAGAGGAAAGCAAGATAAGAACAGTCCTTTTTAGGTCAGTTAATTCAGGTGGAAAATAAAAACCTTTACCTTGTCATATTCACCATGCTTAGGCTTGTCTTGTAAGGAGCCATTTAGCTATTGACTGACGATACCGTCTGTAAATGTACTTACTACTGTAATATAGAATAGAGGGAGAAAGACTGAGAGTTTTGAATGTGAGTCTTTGAAATCTTTTACTTAGTTCTTGAAAGATTGAGGTGATATATGCTTTTCCAACACAGAACTGGAATGCAAGGGGCGACAGCGGAGTGAAATTTCATCTGCTCCTTCAACTTCTCCTTCAGCTGAGGATTTAAAGAGTGAGGATATCTTGGTTTTGTATCCGCCTGCAAAATGAGACTGCTGGCAAGGATCCCTAGGTACAGTACATTACTTACATTAATATGCAGTTTTGCCAGCCTAAATTATTATTTTACAAATGATGACTACCTAGATTTGGTACAAGGAGCTGATCAGGCACAACAGCACAGAGCCTGGCACATTTACCTTTCATATTCTCCGTGACAAATGAAGTGGCATCTTTTTATTTCACAGTATTCTCAGACCTTTTTAAGACCAGCCCCCTTTTCTAAAATCTGTCCTTCCCAATACATATGTTTCCCATACAGATGTGTCAAAAGAATTTCCTCTGTTGAGTAAGGAAGAGTTTGTTCTTTTAGAACTTTTTAAGTATAAAGCCAAAAAGGGTTTTAGTCAAGACAAATACTGAAGTAGACTAGGCTAGGCTAGGCTAATACAATATAACACAATTATAACAGACTAGATTAGACTAAACTAGACTAGAATAGCCTAGACTAGACTAGAATAGAATAGAATCATAGAATAGTTAGGGTTGGAAAGGACCTTAAGATCATCTAGTTCCAACCCCCCTGCCAGGGGCAG
>JASSUY010042646.1:0-16006 GCA_032466535.1 Forpus xanthops
GGATTTCCCCCTAGTGAAGGCATGCTGGCTGTCACCAAGCACCTTGTTGTTTTTCATGTGCCTCAGCATGCCTTCCATGACAATCTGCTCCAAGATTTTGCCAGACACAGAGGTGAGGATGACTGGTCTATAGTTCCCCAGCTCATCCATTTTCCCCTTCCTGAAAATGGGGGTTATATTTCCCTTTTTCCAGTCATCTGTAACTTCTCCAGACTGCTAAGATTTTTAAATATGATGGACAGTGGCTTAGCAACTTCATTTGCCAGCCCCTTCAGCCCAGGATACAGTTGGCTTTCTGGGCTGCAAGCGCACACTGCCGGCTCATGTTTGTTTTCTCATCGACCAACCCCCCCAAGTCCTTCTCCGCAGGGTTGCTCTGAATCTCTTCTCTGCCCAATCTGTAGCTGTGCCTGGGATTGCTCCGACACAGGTGTCAGACCTTGCACTTGGCCTGGTTAAACTTCCTCAGGTTAGCATCAGCCCACCCCACAAGCATATCAAGTTCCCTCTGGATTCTTTCCTCCAGTTTATCAGCTGAACCACACAGCTTGGTGTCATCAGCAAACTTCCTGAAGTCACATTCAATCCCACTGTCCATGTCATCAACAAAGATGTTGAGCGTCTTGGTCCCAACACTGATCCCTGAGGTACACTACTCATTACTGGTCTCTAGCTGGACATTGAGCCATTGAGCACAACTCTTTGTGTGCGTCCATCCAACCAGTTCTTTATCCACCGAGTGGTCCACCTATCAAATTGATGTCTCTCCAACTTAGAGACAAGGATGTCATGTGATACAGTGTCAAATGCTTTGCACGAGTCCAGGTATATGACATCAGCTGCTCTACACTTGTCCATCAGTTCCGTGGACCCATTATAGAAGGCGATTAAATTGGTCAGGCGGGATTTCCCTTCATGTAGCACAATGGAATGGAAAAAAGAAAAAGAAAGAAACCAGGTCTACACTCTATATTTATAAGGTTTGTTTTTGATAACATTTTCCATGTCTGTTTGCTAAGAATGTCCAGTTCAGAACATATCTGTAGAATTCAGATTATTGTAAGTTTTTGATCAAACAATGAAGCTTATTCTAATATGATTAGGTTTTATTTTCAATATAATCCACAAGTCAAATCATGTTGGAATAAAAGCATTCTTAAAAGCTATAGGAAATGTTTTCATGTTTCATAGCCTTACTGAAAGGAAGTAAAAAAAGAAAAAAATTCTGTAGATATATTCTTTAAAAACGTATTTTCTTTGTGATTTATTCTTCTCATAAAATAGAGGCTATAGGGATTGGTTGATGCCTCCCACTCAGCAGTTCCATTCCAGTATAGAGAACTTTGTTGTATACTTTGTGTTATAAATTTGTTGAACTCCAACTTAAAACCACTGTAAAAGAAAAGCCAATTTCTAGACCACTGCTGTGAGACAGACAAGAGCTATGAGTCTGAAAATGCGATTCATTCCCTTTTGTCCTGTTGCAGTTTAACCCCAGCTGGCAACTAAACGCCTCAGAGCTGCTCTCTCACTCTTCCCCAGTGAGATGGGGAAGAGAACTGGGAGAATAAAAGTGGGAAAACTCATGGGTTGAGATAATGATAGTTGAATAGGTAAAGACAAGGCCACTCATGCAAGCAAAGGAAAACAAGGAATTAATTCACTGCTTCCTGTTTACACGCAGGTGTTCAGTTCTCCAGGAAAGCAGGGCTGTATCACTCATAACAGTTACTCAGAAAGACAACCGGCATCATTCCCAACATTCCTCCCTTTCTTCTTCCCCCAGCTTTATATGCTGAGAATGATGCCATATGTATGAAATATCCCTGTAGTCAGCTGACATCAGCTGTCCTGGCTGTGTCCCCTCCCAGCTCCTTGTGCAGTCCCAGCCTACTTGATGGTGGGGTGATGTGAGGAGCAGAAGAGGCCTTGACCCTGTGTAAGCACTGCTCAGCAATCAGTAAAACCTACCTATATCATCAACACTGTTTTCAGCACAAATCTAAAATATAGCTGATACTGGCTATTATGAAGAAAATAAAATATCCCAGACAAAATCAGCACAGACCATGGGCCTTCAGGTGATTCCATCTTTGGGCTATAAAACTAAATTTCTAAGTAAAAAGTGTTTTGCAGTTCAGACCTTCAACCAGCCTGCATCAGTGATCTCCAAGCAATGCTCCAATGATTATTCTTTTCCTGTATCTGTGAGATGAGATACCAAGCTTTCTTTTTTTTTTTTTTTTTTTTTTTCTAGCTAATATTAAAATTGAAAATCTAGACTTGGAAAGAGTTGAGAAAGTTGAAGATGAAGGCTCACACATGCAGTCTAACTCAGTTTGTAACACTGATGAGTCCTTATATAATGTGCAAATATAAGTGTCTATGATATTTATTTATAGAGGAGGCATGTGTATAGTATAAAAAAGCTTCTATCAAATAAATTAAAAAAAATTAAATAAAAATAGTTATATGGGCTGTGAGACAAAAGCAATCACCAACTAGTAGCTGAAAATACTACATGCCTAAGTGAATGATCCTACTTTGTTTTACAGTGTTTTGGTTGCCAGTTTTTAAAAGCAAGCAATTTAACAGAGATTATTAGCAGAGCTAAGCAGGGTTATTAACTCAAAAAAGTACATGACTTTGCTGGAAAACTCTAATCACAGCTGGCTTCTGCCAAATGAATTTGAGGTGTGCTGCTTTCCAGCTAGAACATTCACCTGACCACAGAATCAACAATAATAGACAGGCCTGAGTCAAACTTTGTGCTGTAATGAAGCCAGGTTCAACCATACAACTCAGGCAGAGACAATATTGTTTTTTACTTTGTTTGCTTCTAGTTACATGCTTCTTACTTTTTTACGGAAAAAGACTCATACTCATCCCTGAACAAAAATTATGCTCGTTATCACTGTCCATGACTCTGTCAAGCAACAAAACAGAGCCAAATATTGCCAGGCAAGACTTTTAACCCAAGACTTTTCCCTAGATTTCAGTTCTATCTCGGGCAATTCATTCTCTCAACACTTATCCCCAAATCCCTGAGCTTCTAGAAGAATGGCATGCCTATTATTCCTTTTTATTCAATGTTGAGTGTAATGACCACAGCTATCACAGTGAGTCATCGGTAACTAAACTGAAACTCCCTGTAAGGTCCTATCTTATACTACTAGGGTAATCATTTTGTTGGCTTACACCTTTGAGTTTCCTCTCTTACTGAAAATGTGACAAGTGACAGTGGCATTTCTTATTTTAGTCAGAGAGTGTAAGAGGATATCTAGAATCATGTAAGCAACATTTGTATCAAAATACGTTATCATATTTAAGTCATATTGAAGATAGGTAAGGGAACAAGCATCAATCTGAGCCAGGTCTTTCTGAGCATGGTATTGTTAATACCAAGTTTATTAGAAGTAATATTATGGAAACACTCAAACATGTGGGAAGTACTCAAACAAAAATACATCTAAAAGAAAGAGCACAAACTAGGCCAGTGAAATGGAAGCTAGTGATGGTAGGAGCCTCAGAAAAGGAAGAAAGTATACTTCTGTATTCTTCTTTTCAGGCAACCACCAAGAGTAGATTTCCAAACTCAGAGCTTTATGTCCTGTGCTCATTATATTTTTGCCTTCTGATGAATGTCTGCTGTCAATACATTTAGCACATACTATGAATCTGCTTGGAGATTTTTAATGTCTAACAGTTAGAATTCTGAAAATTGTAAGATGGCTACTGATGGGCTGTAGCATACATGTTATTTATTCAGATACAAAGTTCTTGTTTATGTTGGCAAGTCAGACTATCAAGTTATTTCTGTTTCACCTGTTACATGAACTGGCTTGGTGTCCTTATAGCATAAACAAGATTCTAATTATGTAAATGTGTTTGTAATTTACTCAGATAACTTGATTCAAACTGAAATCTTTATGGAAGAGAATTAAAGATGACACTTGCAGAAGACTTTCTTTTCTGTAATTGCATTAGTTTTGACTGTTGATTGCATTACAAGGTGAATTGATATGGGTGATCCGTATAAATTAAGACAAATTTTGTCTTCCAATAGATTTGAAGAGCTTATTTTTGTACCAGTAACCTGACTGTTTTTATTGCAGTGCTAGCAGTGTTTGGCTCTCCTTTAGGAAAATTGTGGGTTTAATTGCATTATGCAGTTTTCCAGCCATATGTACTTGCTCTCTCTGAATTTATTGTTGCGGGTATTTGCTGTTGTTTGATTTATTTAAACTATTTGAATAAATTTGACAGTAGTCCTTTTAGCATAGTAGAATTTTGATATTATTACTACTATTATTAGGCTAGGTATTATTACTGTTGTTTCCAGGTGAGAGACCTCTTCACTAAAATATTGTCTCATTTAATATATAAAGTTACGATGAAGCTCATTGCTACTGTATTGGCAAAATTGAGAACTCAGGGTAAGAGGTGGATATGAAAATTGCTCACATTTTATACTATATCAACAACAAAGAGTTTTAGTGGGCATATAGGCCTGACTAACTTGTCATTAACATTACCTTCCTCTGCAATGTCGACTAAAACCTGCATGGTTCTAAGCTGTTGGCTGTGCTTAAACCACAACAAACATGCAACAATCATCTATTTAATATATATAGTTACAACAATTTAAGGGTTAATCAAAAATATGACTGTGATAGTGATGAAAATTTCAATTTAGTTCTGTGACTTTTAGGTGGTTTAAAACAACTCTCTTCCCCTAACTTCTGATCTAACAATATCAGATTGATGAGTTACAGTGATTCAACATTTCTGGCTTCATGCCTAGATCTAGTCAGTTAAACTAAGACTTCTAAGTGCGGAATATCATGCCAGATGTTGACTAAGCTTATGTTTTGAGGCTAGAAGTCATTAGAGATTTCATGTCATCAGTTAATGTAGCCAAGTTCTATTTTTCTCTTAAAATGTGAAGTAACGAAAATGTGAAGACAAACTTTTTTTCTGTTCTTTTGTTTCCATTTACTGAAATGACCTATTATTTACTGTAGAAGATATCTATGTTATTAATGCGATTTCTGTCTAACTAATGGGCCATAAACAAATTAGTCGGATCCATGATATTTATGGGTTACTACAGTTTAGGCTTTTTTCTTTTCCTCATTTTCCTTATACTTTTTGATAAATTGAGGTAGCCATTTCTCTTATTGGGAAAACATGCTTGTGGCAGTGTGTCCTCTACTGTAACAACTTTACAAAACCTGTCAGAAATGAAAACAGAGATAAGAATGCACTGGGGTCTTTTAGTTTCTTTTGGTTTTTTGTTTGTTTGTTTGATTTGGTTTGGTTTGTTCTATTTTTTTTTTCTTTCCTATTTTTTATCCTAGAAAAAAATTTACTTAGGTTTGGCTCCAAGCAGCTCTAATTTATGTGACCCACACTCGCACAGCAGACTGATCAGGGTCTTACTGCCCTTGGCATGAAAAAATGTGCTTTTACATTCACTCTTTTGGGAAACTTATCTAGCACATGAGTTATCTAGCGTATGCTTTTCTTCAGGAAGAGACATGCTCATCTTATCTTTCTACCTGATTGTTTCTTCAACAAATATGTTTATTTTGGCTACTGAATGAAAAATAGGATTTTTCACTGAATGCTTGAGTTTGCTTGCGTATTAGCTCTCAATACTGACAGAGTAACACTGCATTTCTCTAGACTTTCTCCTCTCTTTTTTTATACTATCAAAACTTTCAGAACTGACCACATGGTGAGCAATATTCCTTCATTATGTATGCTGATATCAGGATACTGAGTTTAATTTTTTGCAACTTTGCAAGTGTAGGAACAACCTACAAACCAAAATCTTTCCATAGACAATTTCAAAGAATAGTTTAGCTTACAACCCCCCCCCCCCATTGTCTCTTCCAAAAACCCAGCCCATCCATAAACATATCGTTTGGAGAGTAAATATATCACTGTTAAGTGCATCACTGTAGTACACTCCTCTACCAATTCTGTTTTTTTTTTCTCTTAACTTTTGTGTGAAATATTTCACATGTGTGAAAATATGGTTTTTTTTTTTTTTGGTTTGGTTTTGTTTGGTTTGGTTTTGTTTTCAAAGTCATCAGATGCATATCAGAGAATAACTTATCTATCACATGGTTTTAATTTTTGCCACTTGCATAATTTTGTCTGACATGATTGTCAGACCACGATGCAATGGATGCTTCACTTCTATTTTAATGTACAAAATGATATTGAAATGTTACTATCCATTTAGTTGCAAATTTATAGTAAGAATTCTTAAGCTGTTCTTCCTAAAATAGCTGTAGCAATGGAATAATACTTCGCTGCTTTAACAGAGACATACATAGCAATGTAAGGAATACTTTGTGGATGAAGATAAGAATTTCTTTATCTGCAATGATTAAATTTTTTTGCTATTTAAAATGAAGAGTTTTCAAAAATCCATCATTCTTGCTTTGAAGTTTATACAGTTAGTAATAAGAGTAGTAAAGAGCTTTTCATTTGTATACAAAGTTCTTGGACGTTGTTATACTCTATACGAAAACTCCATAACACAGCAAAAGAGAGAATTACAGTGTAGAATTTAGTAACTCTTTATCTAATCCTTTAGGCCATTCCACAGATGTCACTAGAACATATTTTCATCTTGCAGTTATAATCAGTTGTCCGGGGACCTAGGACGTTGATAAAATACATTATCTCCTCAAGTTATCATAAAGTTGGCAGAAAGAAACCTTTCTGTATTAACATCGACTTTTGCAAATCTTCATTCAGGAAACTTATTCAGCAATTTGAAGTAAGCTATGCTGCCTGACATTCCTTATGAGGAGGAAGATTTTTTCAGTTGGAATCTCTTTCAGCTTAAGCCTGTTTCTTCTCATCCTCCTACCATGCAGCACCATGAAAAACCTGTCTTGAACATCATTATTATAATAAACATCATTTATTATGATGTGTGACCGTGGACTTTCTAAAAACTGTTAATCAAATAGCATATTATAGAAGCAATTTTAAAATAATTATATTAGGAAAAAAAGTTAACAACATCAGTTTTGTACCTCAAAAAAAAGTAAATGAAGCAAAAAGAATAGTTTTCTAATTCAGGAGAGGAAAGAGTCATATAATTTTAAAGCGCTTGTTAATCAAGCAAGTCACAGAAGTGAATTGTGTAGATGTGGTTTTAAAAAGGTGACAAAAAAGAATGCATGAAAATGTCCAGGTTTGCAAGACAATATTGAGATTTTACCCAAGGCTGGACAGTCATGAGTGACAGAGGGTGTGGGACAGTAGGGGTGAAAATCTAGTCCACTGGGCCCCTCCAGTGCTTTGGAAGTGTCAGAGATGGAAGGCAGCTGTATGGAGTCCCCAACAGCTAGCTGCAGAAACTTCTGAAGAGGAGGGTGAATTATTTTAAGCCTGGTGGGCCCATGACATTTCAGGCCATCAGAGCAGAGATGCAACACACAGATGGGCTTGTGATTGAGGGGTGGACTTAGCAATGGACACTGTTGCCCAGGTTATTCACGAGTGTCAACACTGCACACAGCCTCTCCTGCTCTGAAAAACTGTTAAAAGATATGGAGCCCAACATCATGGACCAGATGGACTCAGCAGCTTTATAGGGATTTGTCCATGCACTACAGAATGATCTCTCCCTCTATCTGTGTATATATATGTGATAAGAGTGATGTTATATTGGAAATGTGGGATCTGAGCATGACATGAATGAAATAAGGGGTGGATGTTGTCCTGGCTTCAGCAGTAGCAGTTATTTTTCTCCTTAGTAGTTGGTGCAGTGCTGTGGTTTTGACTTTCAACCTGGGAAAAGCACTGACAACACCGATGTTTTCAGTTGTTACTCAGTAATGTTTACTCAGATGAAGGACTTTCAGAGCCTCATGTTCTGCCAGGGAGGAGGGGAAGCCAGGAGAAAGCAGAGACAGGACACCTCACACAAACTGACCGAAGAGGTATTCCATACCACAGCATATTATGCGCAGTATATATAACTGGGGGCAGTTACCCAGAAGGGCTAGATTACTGCTTGGTCAGGCTAGGTATTGGTCAGCAGGTGTTGAGCGGTTGTATTTTCTTCCCTTGTAACTTCCTTTATCATTATTATTATTGGTGGTAGCAGCAGTGGCTTGTGTTATACCTTAGTTACTGTACTGTTCTTACCTCAACCCATGGGAATTACAGTCTTCCCATCCCTTAGGGAGCTGCAGGGAGGAAGGGGGAAGAGTGAGCTAACATCTGAGTGTCTGATTTGCCAATTGGGTTTAAACCATGACAAACATTCTTGTGATCATTTAAACATTTGGAGACTAGATGATGCAAGTAGCTTATTTTAATGTCTTTAAGATAATCATTCACATGTAAAAGACTTCTGATTTTTTGGGGTTTCAGTTTTATTGAGAACTGATAAATGTTTTCCAGTTTACAGAACACTTTGTCTCAAATATACAAGTAAATGACATATAAAGAGTTTTCAGTGGTGGCAGGTGTATGAAACTAATGTCTGGTAGAGGGGTGACAGTAAATCTTTGATTTAAAATCGTTGTCATCTTGCATTTAGACATTTTCCAGAAATTAGCAATATGCAAGTTTTTAAATTATATACAATATTATATAATGTTACATTATTTATCATTTAACTGTATATATGTATATATACACATTATGTTACTGGAATCTGAAGTGTCTGAGAACTCTGAATTTGCTTTAAACATTATATAGTTATATTTTAAATGCTCTTAGAGCTAACAGAAAAAAATTATTTCCGGGAAAATATTAATTTGCTACCCATGGAAAAAGGCATCTACACTCAGAGTTTGGGACCAGGGCTAGAACTACAGAGAGATAATGAGCGAAGCTTACTAGTGGTACAAATTCAGTCCAGTAAGATTCAAATTCTACAGCTTTGTTACAATTTTGCTTTTTTTATTAAGCATTTTATATTTAACACTAGGTCCTTACGTGGCTGATAAAGTAAAAATCAACTTGCATATTTTAATTTATGGTTTTCCTTCTGATTGGTCTTTGTTTAAAACTGGAATGTACATGAGTGGATTTGGTGTTCCATGACAACATAGAGCTTGAACTTGCTTAGAAGAACATCACTGTATAAAACTTAGCTCTGAATTTCTGAAGCAATTCACCTCTTTTTGTTGGCTATTGAGGAACAAAAAATATTTAGTCTCTCTACTAAGTGCTGGATAATTTGTGTTGAGTTTATGGCTCCTTGTTTCTTTTTTAAATAATAGAAATTATACAACTATACATTTGTAGATCTACAAAACAATATTTGAAATTTTCAGAAGTCTTTGGTTGTCATTCCCTTGTACAGAGTATCAGTTCACACTGGAAGAAAGTTTGTCAAATCCAGCTTCATACTGAGACTGAGCTCTGATCAGGGCTATGTTCAGCTGGATCTTGAGGGTCTCCAAGGACAGATTCCAGAACCTGTCTGGGCCAGTTGCTTCAGTGATTGGTATCTTCAGTTATATTCTTTCTCCTTATATCTAGTCAGATATTCCCCTGTTTCAATGCATATAACCACTGCCTCTTGGTCTCCCAATGTGTGTTTCAGTAAGGACTTTGCACTTAATAGTAACCTCCTCTTAAGGTCTCTTCCAGGAAATTGGCTTATGTTTTAGTAGAAATACTGCAATTCACTCAGTTGTTTATTATTTTCAAGTAAAAGTTTTGCTCTGAAGTTTAGGAGGAGAAAAAAATTTTATTATGGACTAAAGCATACTTAAGTACTTCAGTCAAATAACGGTGATTGGTAATGTGAGTTGAAGCTCAAATGAGACTTTTCTTTCTTGTCTATTCTTAGCTTCTTGTGAATTGCTAAAGTATTGCCTATAGCATATTAAGCAGCAGGTAGTCAATAAGCTATGCACTGAAATACATCATCAGGTGGCTGTAGTGCAGATTATTCTCAGGTATCAGAGAGAGCACAGATATCAAAGATGCTTATCAAAACCCTACGCACAGTTAATGAATGATGTTTCAATTTTTATGGCCTTCACTGCACTGATACCAGCTAATGGGTTGCAACAAACTGTAGTCAAGTTATTTGTTTAGTCCTGTTCCTTTTTCAGTGTATTTAATCTTGGTTTATCAGTAAGGTCAGAAAGACACTTTCTGAAATATCCTCCTTACAGCAGCATCCATTGTGGTGTTTTTGTTTTTTCTGGGCTTAATTTTGTTTATTTGGCTTGGTTTATTTTTTTTTTTTATTTGTTTTGTGGGAGGATTAAAATGTTGGTTATTTTTAATAACCTTTCATATTCTTGTAAGAAGGAGAGAGATTAGGATGAGTGTAGTAATAATCATCTGATGTAATAAATGATTAGAGAAGAAAATCAAAATTTCTTAATCTTCATGTATTATTCTAGTTTTCTTATTAAGGGAATTAAATTAACTTTTTACTGTGAAATAGTTCTGGGAAAAAACATTTTTATGATACTCTCTACAGATTGATAACTAAGTAGGATGAGATAAGTAGCCTTTGGTCTAGCCCTTCCTTTTTATTAAAAAAAAAAAAAAAAATTGAAAGACAAGTAGCATTTTTCTTGTTAAATTGTAGCACATTCTCTATTTCTAAACTAAAGCAGTATCAGAAGACAATTCAAAATGTTTTCCAGATGAATGTCTTCTCATATGCATCAGAAGATAAGCCTTTCAAGAACATACAACATTGACCCAAGCCTGATCCTATTAAAATCACCGTGTTTCACTCCTTGTGTTATGCAAGTTAGTGTGATTAAAAAATACAGCCACTTCCTGTTTCATCTTTTTGATGAGTTGACAGCTGAGGCTTGAAATTAGGTGCGACAGATGCAAAATAATTAATTTAAAAAGAAAATTAACTGATGAGGTTTTTTTCTTACAGCTAGAAAGTACAATATTGTGGTGAAAGAAGAAGAGATAGAGGCCTTACATGAACATTTGTGATTGTAGAGCAAGGAACATCTTTTGCTTGAAGGCTATTCTGTTAACCCAGCAGGTATTTCTAGAATTATGAAAAATAGTTATCTATATCAACTATGCTAAGATTTTTCGGATATGTAGGTATTTATCTCCTGTCTTTAAGTGCTCATCTATCTTTGTCACTGATAACCTCAGAACAGCTCAGCTGAATCTAATCTTTTAGGCGTTTACACTCATATTGGTGTGTATACACAAAGGCATTAATTTGCTTATACCTTGCTATACCTTTAAGCTCTGGTGTTAGGCAAAAAACCCAAACTTGTGAACAGGGATTCTCAGAATAGGTATTTCCCTTCCTTTTTCCCCACTGATTGATTTAGCTTGCTGTAAGATCTTCTAAGCCATCTGTATGTGCTTCTCTTATGCAAGCATAGATCAGTGCTGAAAGAATTTAGCTGTAGAAGCAAACTGTGATTCAAGTATTTTTAGTTTTAGCAGAGCCTTGAAATTCATACTCCCACAACCCTTGGGAATGCCTTAACTACCAAGAATTATAAAACAACTGTATAGTGTAAAATGAATAAAGAACTGTTGGTTGCGATACAAGATTCTCCATCTTTAACTGCTGTAATCAAAGGCAAGGGTTCTAAGTTTTAATTTCTGTTCACAAGACTGGATCAGTGGTATGTGCTCAGTAATGGTTAGTTGAAGTATAAAGTATTTCCAGAGAACAACTGTTCTGCCATCCCCAAATAGATTCTAGCACTAGGACACAGGTTTTTGCTTTCTCAAACTTGTGTTTTATCTTTACCTCTGTGAATTGTATTCCTGCTGCAAAATAAGAGTATCCAGTGTGCAATCCTTCAGCTTGCAACTTCATGATTAGCACAACCTTCTGTGGCTGGATGAAACTCTTAATGACATTAAACTCCTTTCAGAGAAGTGAAATGCTAAATGTTAGTAGTTTGGCTTTTTATTTCATACAGAGAGTCAGTGGAAGTTTTCCCTTTAATATGTTTTTTTTTTATCTATTAATATTGTAACTCCTGTACACAGACAATAATTATGAAAGGTTTTTCAGCTTTGTATCAGAAATGCTTGGAAATTCTGTCCTACACCATGGTTTGGTTGCAGAATAGGTGCCTAATTTTCTTATGTGAACTTCAAGTCTACAGAATAAGCCATGTTTGTATTTGCTGATATCTTTAGGTGCAAAGGAAAATTCTTGTATGCAGATTTTTTCATAAAGAAAACCCACCTAACAAAAAAGAAAAGAAATAGTTAAAAGTCAGATTTGGGATAAGACTGAAAGAAAAAAAAGTTGCATATGAGATGAGAAAAAATTAAAGGAACAAGGAAAGCAATTCATCTTCAGCTGACAATATCCCATATGTGGCCAAAACTTGAGATAGTAATACTTCCTGTGCCATTTTGATTTAGCTTTTATTTTGCATATATCCTTTCAATCTTAATTTCCTAGAACCATTTATGGTTTTTCATCAAAAAATATATTCCTACATGTTAATTCATTATATTTTTAATAGTAATATTTAGTAAAATTTAAAAAGTATATTAAATCTAGTAAAAATTTCAAATGTAATTTCAAAATTCAGCTTTTTTTTTTTTTTTTTTTACTTATGAACAAAACATATGTTCAGCCTTTCATCAGTCTTAGCAATATGACTTTTTTCAGTTAAATGAATCTCTTAGCAATTTTTTTTTTTTTTTTTTAGAATATGTTATTTATGAAAATAACAACTGACGTATGTTTTTGGCAACTGAAATATTCCTAATTTAGAGAACACTTATATGTTTGCTCTTCATGGGTATTGTTCTGCATTAAATTAAAGATCTGTCTGCTTGAAGATTACACTTCAACATTATTTACTAAATAAGGTAGTGTTATGGAATTGGAACTGACCTTAACCTTTTAGGTAGTAACAATTTCCTAAACAAATAATCAGCATACATTCTGAAATTAAGTTGGATACACTTTAAAATTAAAAATAAATGTTAAATATTAATGCTAAACTTTGAAGTATAACTTACTGACTTCAGATAAAGCTGTGAGTAAGCACCTGGAGATTACAGAGCACCACTATAGATGCCTGGGCATTGAATTAGGTACCTAGTATTGGGGATGGCGAAAGAAGACAGAAATTTGTAATTTTGCCCTTGATATCAAAAAGATAAATAGATCAGCCAATCAGAAAGGCCTACATGCAAAACCCTAAGCAACACAAGAGAGTATTCATCTGCTAATTGCTGTTCTAGCACTCGGGAAAATCTTGTTCACTATAAGCTTCTCTATATTAATCACATATCATTAACCATCCCCCTGCTGTATCTGCCAGAAGAGCAGCATTTCTTTGGTGGTCATTATTAACAGATTTCATGCTTTCTGTTTTATTTGTGCTTCCTGCTGTTGTCTACCTATCATTCATTTTCAAAAAAAAAAAAAAAAAAAAAAAGAAAAATGGGAGGAAATCAGTTACTCAAGGAAGATTAGCCTACATGACTAAAAGGTGTCATGTGAGTTATACACTAACTCTTTTTTTTTCCTGTAGCTTTCTAGTCAGTGTTTGAAAACTATTAATCTGAGTAGAAAGTCTGCCTTCAGTTAACGCCTAGTGGCAGAAAAAAAAAAAAAAGAAAAAGTTTAAAGAAAATGGCATATCTTGTTTAGTTGTTTTTTCTCATGGTTCTGTTCCCAAGGTATACATGCAAGTAAATTCCCAAGGTGCCTTGGCATTTCCAGATGAGCATCACTTACTTTTGAGCTCTTGGGGTGTTTTCTGGGCACCAATAAAATCTTGGTTGTTCATGACTTGTAATTTCTCTTTGACAATTTTTTTTCTCTCATGGGGACCTCAGCACACTGGAATACCTGGAGTATGAACCTGGATGAGTATACAAAAAATAGCCCATGTTAGTCTTCAGTGCAATCCCTTAGACTCCTGTGAGAGTGAAGTGTAAAGTGATTTTGGCTTTTTACTTGCAGGCTCTATTACAACCACAGCTAAACCACACTCTAAACCACAGCTAGAGTACAAGCATAATTATCAAAATAGCTTTCTGGCTATTGTGTTTGCAATGTTATTTCACTGTCATTTTCTTAATTTTGGGGAAAAAAAGTAGATATTAATAAATAGACATGAATATGTGAAAATCGTGATGTATTTCATCTGTCTAATGCAGCTTTCTTACTAGTTCAGTGTAGGCTAAGAAACTGAGATGTATTATGTGCAGATAAAGAATCCTTGATGGCATTCATACAGCTGTGCTGTAGTTTCAACAGACAGTAGTTTGTACTTGCCAGCAGACAGATTTTGGGTGCAGACCACACAGTATGGTTAAGTAGATAGAGAAAACAGAGTCTTTTACTAATCCTCTTTAACAATGCAGCTGTTTTGTTCTCATACTTTAGGGGGGGTAAGATAGATAAAAAAAAAATAAATCTGAAATGGTTTACAGATGATTTTTCAACTCTGCACTTAAGTTTAGATAAACTAGCCAAATCCTGTAGCACCTCCTAATGGCTCTGCAGCACCCTGGGATGTACATTCAGAATTAATGCTGTCCATGGCAAACACAATAAAAAAAAAAATCTATTTGGTCTTTTTCTGAATTGGTGACATTTCTTCTCCTCTGACTCATTAATATATGAAAAGATTTCCCAAATAATATTCTTTGGAAATGCTAGTCCTAACATTAGAAGGACATGGAACTGTTGGAACAAGTCCAGAGGTGGGCCACGAGGATCATCAGGGGACTAGAGCACCTCCCGTATGAAGAGAGGCTGAGAAAGTTGGATCTGTTGAGCCTAGGGAAGACCACATGGAGAACTTATAGCAGCCTTCCAGTCTCTGAAGGAGGCCTATAGGGATGCTGTGGAGGGAATCTTCATTAGGAGCTGTAGTGATAGGACAAGCGGTAACTATTTCAAAGTTAAACAAGGGAAGATTAGATTGAATATGAGAAAGAAATTCTTTACTGAAAGGGTGCTGAGGCACTGGAATAGGCTGCCCAGGGAAGCTGTGAATGCTCCATCACTGGTGGTGTTCAAGGCTGGGTTGGACAGAGCCTTGGGTGTCATGGTTTAGTGGGAGGTGTCACTGCCTATGGCAGGGTGGTTGGAACTAGATGATCTTAAGGTCCTTTCCAACCCTAACTATTCTATGATTACTGGCAGAAAAAAATTAGGACATTGAATTTGATCTGATTATGTTAGTTATTGAACTTATTTCATTGACTAACATAACTGTTTTAGAGCAGGGAATAGGCTTGGATTAGACTTCAGATAAATGACATCCAGATACAGCTCACTGAGTTTGCCAAGTTCTTTCTGCATGCTAAATTTATTATGAAACAAAAAAGTAATAATATTTATGAGCCACTCCATACTTGCACATAGAGTGTTGAGGAGCTGGAATGTGTTGCCCAGGGAAGTTGTGAATGCTCTATCCCTGGTGGTGCTCAAGGCCAGCCAGGTTGGACAGAGCCTTGGATGATACGGTTTAGTGTGAAGTGTCTCTGACCATGGCAGGGTGGTTGGAACTTGATGACCTTAATGAGAGAATGAACATGAGCCAGCAGGGTGCTCTTGCTGCCCAGAAAGCCAAACGTATTCTGGGCTGCATCAAAAGGAGCGTGACCAGCAGGTTGAGGGAGGTGATCCTGCCCCTCTACTCTGCTCTCGGGAGACCTCACTTGTAATATTGTGTGCAATTCTGGTGTCCTCAACATAAAAAGGACATGGAACTGTTGGAACAAGTGCAGAGAAGGGCCACAAGGATGATCAAGGGACTGAAGCACCTACCCTATGAAGATAGGATGACAGAGTTGGGTCTGTTGAGCCTGGAGAAGAGAAGGCTGCGTGGACACCTCCTAGCAGCCTTCCAGGATCTGAACAAGGCCTATAGGGATGCTGGGGAGGGACTCTTCATGAGGAACTGTAATGAGAGGACAAGGGGTAACGGGTTCAAACTTAAACATTGGATCTGAGGAAGAAATTCTTTCCTGTAAGGGTGGTGAGGCACTGGAATGGGTTGCCCAGGGAAGTTGTGAA
>JASSUY010042647.1:0-15880 GCA_032466535.1 Forpus xanthops
GAATGGCTTTAACTGCCAGAGGGGAGATTGAGATGAGCTCTTAGGCAGAAGCTGTTCCCTGTGAGGGTGCTGAGGCGTTGGCACAGGTCCCTTCCAACACAAACCAGTCTGAGATTCTATGAAACAACCAGAATCACTTCAGCAACACTTGTCTCCTCATGTCTGGCTCCGAGTTCATGATTTGGGCATCATCCCTGGTGGTGGTGACTTACAGAATTAAAAAGGCAACCAGCAGGTTCATGCAGAAAAGGGGACAGATCCCGGAACAGATGTTTTTTGCCACCTGCATCTTTCTGACATATACATTAAAAGATAAGGAATTCCCAGAATGGCTTAACTGGCAGGTTGGATTGTGAGCTGGAGCACTGCAGTTGTACCGCCTGCAAAGCGATGTTGATCCTGAGATCACACTGCTTCCTCCCAGGTCTGAACGTTAAATATTCCAATATTCCCGTCTATGTGCAGAAAAACCAAGGATAAAAATGGAATCCTTTGGCTCCCTATTGCTGTTAAAATTAATTGCCACATAAAATTGCTGATTCCAACCAAATGAAACTATACAATTTATCAGCTCAAGGATAGAGCAGGCTCACTAGTGGTTTAAATACATCACCTGAGTTATTACCAGATTTTGCACCAGTGACAGTTTTATGGATCATGTAGGTTTTATAAATTCATTAGTATGGGACTAACTTTCAAAGTAAACAAAGGCATTAAACAAACATCACAAGGCTGTGTTTACACATAAAATAGATTTCCCTTTCCTTCCCAAAGCCATGCCGGGATTCTCGGAGGAAAATACGAAAGCAGCTTTGCCATAATACCTCGTGAAGGGAAAATGTGGCTGTTCATTAGCATCCGAGAGCTCAAACCTCTATTTCTCCCCTATCACTGACCCAAGACTTGTACAGGTCACTCACCGGGCTCCTGCTTCAGCTTCCCCAGGCCCTTAAGTTGTTGAAGCATCATTTCTATACCACAAAAGGACCTGCTCCAGAGCCCTTTGCAGTCTATGGCATCTTTCCATTGATTTCAGCAGGCTTTAAATCAATGGCATCATGTAGCTTAATTAAAAGGATGTTGTCACCTGGAATGAACTCCATTTCAACCAAAGTTAAAATCAGGTTTTGGGACCTACATCCCAGTGAACCCTCCTGCTCTTTTCCTACTGATTATGCATTTTCTCTCCCCACTGATGGAGGAAATACCTTTCAAGCTGATGCAGGACCTGAACACACGGAGAAAGAGAAAAGTTCTTGCTGTCAAACCAAAGAATACACTGAAGAAAAAGGGGAAAACCGTTTTTCAGCCTTTCTTACAGCTTACAAAAAGAGACATTAAAACAATTAGAGGGAAGTAGAGATTTTAAGCTGATACTGCTTCCTCTGTGAGAAATGTTATGGTGGAACTTATACTCACTGGCAGAAGTGACTAACATTGCTATAAAAAATAAGAGATTGCAGGAAAAATAAAGCTGGTTTTCTCCACTTTTCCATTCTGTTTACTCTGTGCATTTATCATCAGCATGTGTAGAAGCAGTGTTACTCTTTCCCCTGTGCAGGCAGTGAGTTAGTCACACTTTCCCCTGTTGTGTAGCTCCTTTAGTCAGCAGCAGGGAAGTGATAAAGACGAAGAAAAAAAATCTAAACAAAAACAGGAAAACGCAATTGTAAAAAACACGAGAATTAGCAGGAGGCCCTTGTAGGCTAATGTAATATTCAAATTGATTCTGCTTGCTTTAATTTAGGAGATTGCAATCTGGAATGGAGCTCCGGGCCTCTCTGTGCAGCTTTCCTATGAAGGGTGTAGAAGGAGGACAAGGATAGAAAAGGCAACGTATGGATGTGAGAGCAGAGGTTCAGGACTTGCACTCCTGCAAACCAGAGGTGAGTGATGGGGGAAAGGTCTCTGAGCCCCAGAACCTCTTCATGGGCAGACTGAGCCAGGGAAACCCCTCCTTCAGCTTCTTGCTCCCCTTATTCCCACTGGGAGAGGGCAGCAGGGCAAGAGGAACCAACCCTTACGCAGTGCTCAAAGAAACCTCTACCCAGCACTGGAGCTGGAAGATAACATTATGATAACCTACTTCACCAGACATGGCAAAAACGAGCGTTAGCTTTGAGAAACTGAGAGAGAAATTACTACCAGAGAATAGGTTTTATCAAAGCCAGAGCAATCCACAGCTTCCTGCCCTAACAGTGCATCCACTTACACTCACCAGGTGTTAAATAATGAGCCTGCAGCAGGAACAGCCCAAGTTTTGTGACCAGTGTAATGTAATTATGCACCATTGCTTCCTTCTTGGGGGTCTACTTATTTAAAATGCATTAAAGAAATAAATCACTGTTATTTGTCCCATCCCCCTTCCCTTTTAAGCTCTGCTGGGGCAATAAATCTATGAAAAGAGTGACTTCTGTTTTAAATAAACCCAACAAAAGCGGTAACAGTGGGAGGCTCCCAAACTTGATTTGCAAAGTCACAGCCTTGCTTATTTTCCATTAAATTATTTGCTACAATAGATACAACCGAGTGGCAAGGATACCAAATGACCCTAATATAGCTTTACAAAACTTATCATCCCAAACCATCTGGAACCACAGCATGCTGGCAGCCAAACAGTTTTCCAGTCTTGGGACTTACCCTTGACTGTAAAAACATGGATTGGACACAGGCAGAGCAAGGGGAGGCCGAGGCTTTACATTTAGCAGTCACAGACCTGCATTGACCTACTTTCACTCAACACCAAAAAGACAAGGTAGGATCTTGCCTGGAACACCTTGAGGTCCGAGTCTTGCAGGTACCTGCTGTGCCTGACCAGAACTGGCTCCATCACTGGGCAGAGGCTGCTCACAGTCAAAAATCCAGGGAAGAAAGAACTCATAACTGCCATGAGCTGAATCCGTTAGCTTTGTTAGCATCATCAACATGTGTGTGCATGTGCACCCACAGTTGTGTTTCTAAAGGATGGGACTGTTGTTTCAAGGTGTCCAGGAGGTGGGGGAACAATCATGGAATAGAATGGTTTGGGTTGAACAAACACAATGGTTTTGAACACTGCCAGGGATGGGGCAGCCACAGCTTCTCTGGGCACCCTGTGCCAGCGCCTCAGCACCCCCACAGGGAAGAGCTTCTGCCTAAGAGCTCATCCAATCTCCCCTTTGGCAGGTTAAATCCATTCCCCTTGTCCTGTCATTACCTGCCCTGTAAAAAGTCCCTCTCCACAGAGAGATGGGATGAGGTTGTTCTGCCTCCACTACATTGCAGTTTTCCTTAGCAGCACAGGGCACAGGTCCCACTGCTCTGCTCCAGGGCTGCCTGTGCCACCCCCTTACACCCCAACTCAAACCATGTTACTGGAAATCATCCTCCTGGCTCTGAGTGGGTGAGGATCAGGCTCAAACTATCACTGGGTGGTACCACACTGCTATACGTAAACCCAGCGGTCCCAACCCTGAGATTCTCCTACCACATACTCCAGCCAGGATTTGAAAAGATGTCAACCCACACACAGATGCACCTTCCCAATAGGAACAGCCCTGACCTCCTTCTAGGAAAGCCCAAAGTCACCAGCAACGTGCACTGGGGTAAATCCACTTGCAAACACATTTGTACAGCAAAATGCTTCTCAGATACGTTTTTCCTGCTATGGCTTTAGTCATCGACCTCCAGAAGTATCTCCTCTGGCTGAATTTAGCCTGGAAAGGCACTTCCATCAAATATTTAAAGGAAGAAATAGCCAGCAAGAGGCTGAGCAATCTCATGTGAGCATTTCTGTCATGGATACAAATCTTAATTCTCTAAGGATCGTCTCATATGCCAATGGGAAGCTCAGTAAGGGATGAGATTTTTAATCTAATCAGCCTTCAAAATAATTTTGTTGGCATTGATTGTTCTGAATTGTATCTATGGGAAAGAATTTAAAGCAAGAGCAAATACATACATATCTGACCCAGACAAGCAAGTGCCTCTTTCCATTAGTGTTAGCTGGTAATAACAAAGAACAAGCACCTCACTATTAACATTAGGTGGAATTACCCGCTCTCAGGAGCCAGCACACAGATGTGTATTTAAACATTATATACAATATTAAGCAATATTCTCAAAAGCAGCCCGGATTTAAAATACTTTTGCTTGACTTTACCCCTATTCCCCCTCAAAACAGCCCCGAAAATCTCTCTAAGCCCAGCTGTTTCCTGGCTTTTCTATGCAAATTGTTCTCCCTGGATTTTATTGTGTGCATGCGCATGTCTCTTAAAACGCACTCAAGTTTGAATTAGGGGCCCTACTTCCATCAAAGGGAATTCTTGTAAAATAAGCTTCATTCTCACAACATCTGACACCGAATTATTATCCCATAACTCACAGGGGTCCTACTGGCTCTGTATTAAACACTGCTCCAAAAAAGTCCCAGAGGCAAAAAGCACACGAAGGGACATGAAAAGTCACTGGAACATAAACCCACAAAGCAAGGAATTTCACATCTCTTTGCTAACCTAACCCTCAAAGCTCTCACTGTGTGTCTGGGTGAGGACATGCCTCTGCCCTCACTTCTGAGTTTTTGCTGATCAGGATTAACCGAACACCTATTACATTATTGTGTAATTAGGTTAAATTAAAACAACTTAAAGCAGGGAGCACTTTCTTTTCAATTCCAATCAAAGCCATTTACTTAATTCTTGGGTTGATATTGGCATCGCCCTGCATCATAGTGAATTTGAAACTATCACTGTTTTACAGCAGGAAATCCAGGCAACAAAAGTTACTGGAGTACTTGGTCAGAAAGCTCATAAATGCATACCATAAAGTCATAGAATCAGAACCACAGAATGGTTTGGGCTGGAAAGAGCCTTCAGATCCTCCAGTTCCAACCCCCTGCCATGGGCAGGAATGCCTCACATTAGATCATGTCACCAAAGAATACAAGGAGATTTCTGCTGCTTGTTTCCTCACATCCCCATTTTCCCACTGGCTTTCTGGCTTCCTCATATCAGATTGAATGCACAAAAGAAACTCAAATGGTAAAAAGTTGACAAAGTTATTTCCCCCCCACCACAAAATCTCCTGTTAAACTGCTCCAGATGAATGCTGCACCATCCACAGTTATTGGTTCCCACCTGCCATCCTCATCGACCTTTCGTGGGAATTTGCTTGTTTCCAATAGGAATATAAGCACATCACCCAGCAAACACCCACAGAAACTCCCCAAACCTAGAAACGCCCTCGATTCTTGAAGACCCTTTTAAAGGACCAGAGATCCTTTAACAAACTGCTCCTACTCAGCTCATCCCACAAAACGGCTTCCACCATCCCTCCCTCTCATTTGGATAGCCAAGGCTGCACTGTATCTCCAGATACACATAACCTTGAATCATCAGCATTGAAATAGTCTAAATCATCCTATTTATCAAATTCCAGCCTTAGGCCAAGCTGTTTTTATGGTCAAACCAGAAATACCATTAGATCATCACAGCACACTGCTACAGTACCAGCCTGAACAGTTTTCTTAGGTGATTCTCAAGTATTCTATGCTCAAACTTTGCAGTAGCGGACCCAAACACTGTCCTGGGCCACAGAAATGAACTCCTGTGATTTCACAGAGTCGCAAATGGGCTGACACCATCCGAGAGCAGAATCTGCCCCATGCTGTGTAGCAACTAAATGATAGTCTGTGGTAATAAAATATTTATTATGCTCTACACAATGCTGCAATTGAATTGATGTACTTCCTCCCCTATTCATCAGAGTACACTGAAAGCCCTCTTTAACTTCTACTCAAAAAGTCTCCAATTACACATCTTTATTTTTGTTACAGATTTTCCTATAGGACTGTGTATCTGCAAGGAATCATTTGGCAGTTCAGGCACTTCACCCAGAAATAGAGAGTGGTGTTTGGCTTTTTTCTCCCTGTTGCTTCAGTTTCCGTGCAAAGACATCCCTGGCAGAGCACCCGGCATCAATTTCTTTAATACAAATAGAAACCCACAAAATACACCAAACAGAGCAAAAAGCCACATCGCACTTGGTTACCCAGTGCTGTGTGAGGCTCCAACAGAAACCATTGTGTGGCGCACAAGGAAAACAATAAAAGACCTGTTTGTTATGAACACTTAATCCTCTGCCTCACAGACAACTGATGTGGTGATATTCCCATTTCTGTGCTTTCAGAAACAGCTCAATAAACTGGGATCTTGCCTGAAACAGCCTTAATTCCTCTTGCCACTGCTAAGGCAAGGAGGTGGCACCAGTGAGATGCTTGATTTGGGTCCCCATGACTTGGCAAGGGGGATGTAAAGGGATGCTCATCACAGAGCTTGGTGTCCCTAGAGTCAGGGCCCATGTGGAAAAGCCACATCACAGAGGGCGGATGGGGTTGCTGGGAGGTGAAGGATCCCACCCTGCCCTCCCTCAGTATGTTGGTGTTGGCACTGAAACAGAGAGAGCTGCAGGGGATGCAAGGAATTGAGATGGAAAAACCAGGAAACAAAACGTAAAAAGTGCATTGTGAGCAAGTGATTGAAGGAAGTAGCAGAGCCTTTAACAAATTGGTTATTTGCCTGGTTAGCTGGTGCACAAGTGGAACAGGAAATTAATCCAATATGTCACAGACTTACATTCCACTATTATTTCCTAGGTTTCTTCTTCCTTGTTTTTTTCTTCCTATACATATAAGTACAATATAAGCCAAAAAGCAAAGCATTCGTGAGCAAACTAGCAATCGAAGCCTACGAACCTCCAATTAAAAAGACTTAATCATTATTAGAACTAGACTACAGATAGGCTTGGAAATGAAAGAATAAAAGCCAGTTAAAGAGAAAAGACCCTCTTCAGAAAGCACTTGGCTGCCAGCAGCTCTTGATTTGCTCAAAAATATCCCAAACCAACAGCTAATACCACTGCACTCATATAAACCTTTAGGAACAAGTTAGCACTCTCTGTGCCTTACAGGATATGGAGGCTTGCCAGCAGTTTTGCCTTAAACATGAAAATGGATATCAAATCCAACTTTCTAGATATAATAATGGCACCGGAGATTGATGGCATCACTACGTTGCACAGTGGCTATTTAAACCACTTTTGGCTGCGCTTACAAAGCTCCAGTGACCTCCAGAACTACAGAAACTGTACATAGCATTAGGAGGAAATAAAATTAGAGATTCACAATGAAGAACTAAAGCAATTCAGTGTTTTTCAGGGAGGGACTGACTGCAGTGAGCGCTTCTGCAGTGACACAGCATTGTGCTTGGAGAAGGAAGGAAGGAAGGAACACTCTGAATTTCCATAAGTGAGATGTCCACTGCTGGGGCAGCTCTATCTAATGGTACTGGGTGTGCCAGGGAAGTGAAGTGGAATGCAAACAGATTTGTAGTTACCAGAAGAGTCGAGTTCTCCTCAGCACCGTGGGGAACATCACTCCCCCACACCATGGTCACATCACACGAGTGGGCAGTGTGATGATGGCAAAAAGGCAGAAAGACGAAAGGGAATTAAGCTGGAGGAAGAAAATAGGAGGGGAAATGAGAAGCTGAGACTAAAGCTGAAGGCAGAGTGGCTGGAGTATGAAAAGGAGAGAAAGCCAGACAAAGCAGAGGAGGCACCCCCTTCACACCTACTGCTGACTCACACATTTCGGGTTACTTTCATTCTTTCTTTGTATTCCGGCAGCATCTGGCATCTGCCGCTGAGATCAGAGCCATGGTGTGCCAAGCGTGAATCAAGACCTTGTGCTCACGAGCTGAAAATCCAAATAGACAAAAGGGAAAGCAGAGCGAGGGACCTCACCAGTCCTGCCTGGAGAGGCCGGGAGCCATGAGCAGCAACAGAACCCATCTGCTTTGCATCCAACCACTGTCCTAGGCAGCTTGGGAGGATTCAGAGCGCACCTAATTTTCCCTATAGCGAGAACTGATGCATTCAAGTGGTCTTTAAAAGCTCTCAGGATACACCTGCCCCTCAATAAGGATGGGTCAGGTGTTTGTGTTTGTCAGGCACCATCTCTGTGTTTGCTGTTTAAAGAAAGAGGATGGTTTCCATGTGGTCCCAATCCCCAACAGCTCAGTTATTGCTGCATGGGTCCATGGAATGGGTCTTCTGCGAACCCATAGGAAATTGCATGGGTATAGCCCAACTTCAACAGGCAGCAGTTATAACCCACTTATGCCGCTAGCAAGAGCCAAGCAGGCTCTTCCAAGCACTCAGATGTGTCACAGGGTAGGTTCAGAGCTGACATTTAAGCTCATTTCACACCCATCAGGCTGCAAACATCCTGTGCTGAGGCTCCTGGGCTTGCCCTTGGACTGGCCGTGCACCCTCCGGGCTCTGTAGTTTCAATTAACTCGTGGCTACAGAAAGTCAGAAGAGCATTCCTCTTGTATTGTGCCATGGAGCTCTGCAGAACTAATTATTTTGCAAACAGAGCTCTAAATCATTAACAAAAAATGTTGCTTTTAGCATCTGCAATCATTGTTTGGCCCATTACTTAAAAAGATGGATGCAAAAAATAGGATGGGGAGTAGTTGGTATTGCACTTCCAGAGCTCAAGAACAGGGGCTGTCAGAAAACGAGCACTGTGTATAATGGTTACACTAGGGCTCTACAAGTACTTTGTTAATCAGACCAATACAATAAGTCCTTCATCCCCAAGCACTTAAAAACCCCACCAGATATCATTAAACGAATGAAAATACTGTGGAATTTTCTCCCAGGCTCTTTGTCTTTTCTTCCCATTCTTTGGAAGAGTCATAAACTTACATTTTCACATTTCCCCATATGATTTCTTAGATAAATATTTTAACTAAGTCAAAATACCACAGCTTGAAATGGGGATGACTTCTCTGTATTTAATACCTTCCATGTTGGCTGCCAGCTCTGGAAGTTGTTCTTTCAAATGGCAGCTGCTACAAAGCCCACAGTGGGAATGTAAGTGCCCTTGCCTCCTACCTCCTTCCCCACCCATGGGCACGCAGATGAGTCCCACCACCACCTCGGTCTCCACAAAAGGCATTTATAGAATTGTACCATTCACATGTGTCCTCCTCCATGCCATCTTCATTGCCACCAGAGTGCAAAGTCATGCTTGGAGGGCATCTTCCAATGAGACCATCATTGCACTGCACTTACAACAGCAAAGCAGAGAGCTCCTGCTGCAATTTTCTTGCTGTCAGAACCAAAAGCCCAGGTGCTCATCCTCTAACCTAGGAAAACAAGTGCATCTCTCAGGCTTTGGCAGGAATTTTGACCTAAAGCCTATCTGGAGTAGCCATGTGCTGAAGCAATGGACTATCAGGAGCTGTCACCCTCACAGGCAGTTTACCCCTGGCTACTCGCTGCATGACTGCAGGCTTGGTGCCACAGCATGCACAGGTGTGCTCCACCAAGTCCAATAAGATAATGCAGAGCTCTGGCACAAAAATTATGGGTTTATGGTTAAAATATTACTAAGGTCCCACTTCCCCATGGCAAACACTTGACAGAAAACCAAGGGGCTGCACTGTAAGGGACCTCACCAACAGAATCCTTTGGGCCATGAATTACAGAGTTCAATAATGGTTTGTGTTGGAAGGGACCTTAAAGCTCATCCAGTTCCAACCCCTTCCATGGGCAGGGACACCTTCCATAGAGCAGCTTGCTCCAAGCCCCTGCGTCCAACCTGGCCTTGAGCACTGCAGGGATGGGGCAGCCACAGCTTCTCTGGGCACCCTGTGCCAGCGCCTCAGCATCCCCACAAGGAAGAACTTCAATATGATATGATGCACAACATATATAATATGACATGACATAACCATAATATAAATAATGTAATACAAAATGAATCTCCTAATACATTTTTTTCCTAAAGAAGTTTGAGGAACTTCACTCTTCAGTGGAATACAAGTTCTCTTTTACATTCAGCCCAGGTTTATCAACATCATGGCTTGCAGCACAGACAGCCTCCCCAGCAGGGTCTGCTGGCATGCTCTGCAGATGCACTCCTCTGTCAATCCCCCTGCACACCACACTGGTCCATAACCAACATCCCTTTATCAAACACTTCTCATTTCCCTTCCCACCTCAATTATTTCTTCCTCTCTGATCTTTTCTCCAGTCTCATGTCCTCACCGTGGCCACTTTAACCTTTCCCTTCTTGCCTCATCAGGGGTTCTGTGCTGGCCCTTCTCCAACTCCCCTCTTCAATGCAATCAGCTCACTAAGAGCTAGACAAGCAGGTTGTTTTTTTTCCCTGTGTCTTGCACAGTTTCAAAGCAAGAAGGAAGAAGAAAGGTATATTTTCCAGCAAGAGGAATCAAAATCTCACATTGCAGGAGCTTAGCTTGCCTATAAACAGAACACTTGTTTAAATAGGGAATACAATAGCCGGTGTGGTAAAACAATGTGCGATGGAGGTGCACAGAAATGAAAGAGAAAGAAGTGCAACTGATCTAGTTGAAGATGTCCCTACTCATTGTAAGGGGTTGGACTATTTGGCCTTTGAAGGTCCTTTCAAGCACAAACTATTCTATGATTCCATGATTCCTCGCCAACCTCTAAAGAAAGGTTCCAAAAGAGACAAAATGAAGTCGAAAAAACAAACTTCTCTGTTCTGTGTGAATTTTGATATAGAACTGCAAAGGAATTAAATCTCCTGCTTCTGATTTTAAACCTTTATCTTCACCAGGGATAAAAAAAAAAAAGGAAGAGGGAAACAAAGGAAAATGGAGTACAACACACAAATAGGAGGAAAGAGTGTTAACTGGAGCTGTTAGCGTGCAATGGTGGAGATACCAGTTACCTTGAGGGATGCATGCACCAAACAAAAGAGATGAAAAAAGAAGAGAAAAAAAGGAGAAAAAGAAAAAAAGGGGAAAAGAAAAGAAGAAAAAGAGGCCATTTTTATGCTATTCACCATACTTAGAGAGACTCATCTCTGCTGTGCCACTGAGACCAGACAGGTCACGCTCACATGTGCCACAAAGTCCCTGTAGCCACTCTGACCACCAGGACCCCACGCCAAGCAGGTCCTGAGCTGTGGGTCATCTCCCCCATCACCACCTCCAATTCCTACCATTTGCATAGCCATTCAAAGAGGTTTTTTCCCTGTGGTTAGTTTATATGCTCCAGCTCATTAACATCTCCTAATACCAGAACTTGAGGCTAATTAGGCATGGCAATCCTGAGGAACATATTCTCTGCTCATCTTCCCAAAGCAGGATGCTCCTTGGCGGCCCAGCTGTAGCTCCACATGCTACCCATGAGGATATCACCCTGGAAGTAAAAATACTACAGGATCCCACACATTACACAGCAGGGATCCCATACTTGTTAGTTGATGGCACAGTTTACAGGGTGTTTTGCTTAAAAATTGGAAGCATCTCTGCCATTGAGGCAGATTCCTGCTTAGCAGCCTCAGGGAATTTCCCCAATAGTTATCAATACACCAGAGCTTTCAGAATAAAAGCTACTGACTTGAAAATGAAGGGGCAAAGTGGTTGGAAAACTTAAGAGACTTAAATAAAAAGCATTTGACAGAACAATGCTAGTGGGAATTTTCTCACCGTGGCTACAAATGCACAGGAGCAAACAAGCTGTGGGGTCTGAGACACACTCCCTGCACATAAACTACTCCTAGGAACAAGCTGTCCATCTGCACATCACCTAACACTCACTACAGCAACAGGTACCCAAGGAACACCAACACACAAGCAACGGGAGCTATGATCAACACTAGCCACTTTTTAGGCTCATAAAACTTGGTTTACCACATGTCTTTTGGACCACACAAACGCTGAGCAAAGCTTGTCCAGAGCCATGACATTTTAAAGCTCCCTTTGCCCATGGGATGCCTGTGTTGCAGGTTTTTCTTCAGTACAAGCATTTCTATGGCTGTTTTCTTCTTCCTGTTTTCAAAGGTCATCACCTCCAATGCCTTCACCATGGGCCTGCTTGGGTTCACCGGTTGTGAAGGAAGAAGGTAAAGGCTAAATTTATCTCGTCACCATTTCAGATTCCTGCAGCCCTCACTTCAGCATCTGCTTTTTATAGTCAGAGATACTTAAAACCATCTTTAAACAACTACAGAAAAAGGTACATAGACACATTTTCATCCTGAAGGACCACACAGGTTCACACATAGCACTTTCCTTCTCCAATCACTGGAAAATAGGGACCTCTGAGGAATCAAAATGCAACTACAGACAGAACCAAGGATGACTTCACACCTTCCTGCTCGAAACAAAGAAGGTATAGCATCTTTATTGATGATGAGAGGAGCAAACGGATGAGGAATGTCCACGGGTGAGGATGCAGAGTGCCACAACGAGAGGGGAGCAACAGCAGTGATGGAACAGCAACATCCCACTTGGAATCACTTGCGGCAATTCCTCCATTGTGGTTTTTTTTCCTCTCCTTTTCAAATCCTTCCTCTGAGAACTGAGAGCCTCTACACTAGAAACACGAGCCAAATTCACCGCCCCAGGCAGCAGCGGTCTGCCTTCAGCTGCCCTCTGACTTTCATTTTTGGAACAGATTCATTTCCAAACACTCCTATAAACCTGGCCCACATGTTACAAGATGGAAACATGAAGAAACCCTGGACAGAGATGAAGCATCCACCGAACCCTCCAATTCGAAGGCAGCCTGACAGCAGACCTTCTCTCACTAGACACCTTAACATCAGCGTTTACCCGCTCTTATTCTGGAGCTCTTTCACATCACCAACATGCAGCTCCAGCCAACTGTAAAACTTCACGTGGGGAAAATGTGCCCCAAACTCTGTGAGTTTAAACAAAACCAGGCATTTCACTTTGAGCCAGCTCAGTCCAAACTGGAATTCTGTTTGTTTAGAACTGCCCAAGCCATTGGCATGTCAGAATCCAGCAAAGCATTAACCTGCTTTACGGAGCAACACATCCAGCTCCTGGGGACAAAAACATCGGGTTTGGCACTGAAATTAAGGCTGGGGCCTGAAGCTTGGCTCTGTGCATGCACCATGAGCTATGGTTTGAGTCCTCACACATCCATAGGCTTTCCAGCCTGCTCCCAAGGAGAATCAGTGCTTTTAAAGGAGCAGAAAACAAAGCAGCCTGTCATCTGCAGAGGTGCCAGGGTTTTGCTCACCTCCCAGCAAACTCAGCGACACGGGTTTCTCCTCTCCATGTGTTGATGGATGAACCTTGGCAAAGCGGTGGGTTTAGAGCGTGAGGTATGAAAAATACAGGGTGAATTTTGCAGCCATATGGGGTTAATATTAATTAGAGTGTGCTTGAGGAGTAGCTGTGCGAGTGGCACAGTTTTGTTCCCGTGCTCTTGCAGGGGATTAGCTGTTGGCAGAGCGGCGATGCCGGCAGGAGACTCCACCATCCGAGCTGTTTGCTGGCACCGCGCTGCTTTGGCTGGAGCTGCTGCTGACTCTTTGGAGAAGCAGTGCTTTTCTAAACATGCCTGAATCCTGGCAATGGCCTCGGCAACAGCCAGCAGCCCTTGTCCCTGCAGAGCCCTCCACCACGCACAAAGCATGAGGCAGTGTCCTGCTTCATGGTGATGGCTCACTGATGCAATTAGCATCCATCAGGATGGGGACCCTTCTTTGTGTCTTCTGCCCAGATGTGCCCTCACTAGACCAGGCTGCAGCGATGACCCATATATCCCAGGCCACAAGATGTGACTTATCTGGGCTCAGTCCAACCCTTCTCCATCCCCAGTGTCCCAAACAAAGCTCTTCAGTCCATCAGACAGCTCTGCTTCTACAGGTTTTATATGGATTAGATTACTTTAATTAATCTTTTACTGATTAAGGCTCAGATGTAATTATAGAGCTGGTGTACCAACATCTGCCCTCTCTTTTGCTGACTCCCAGACCATGTCTCGCACTCACGCCCTGATGGGTGACACCAGAAAACAAGTCCCAGCCGTTCTGCTGTAGGGGACATGTTGCCATTCTGCTCCTCAAACCTTTGCAACTATTTATATATAAAACCCAAAGTAATTCCTAAAATGTAGATACAAAACAGAGCTACTGAAGCTGTCTCTGCCGCCACCACGCTCAGATTTGGGGCAGCATTAGCAGGGTTTTCAACTGGCACAGGAGGCTTTAAATTAGCAGGCGTTTCTCTCCATCTTCACTTTAAACAACACTGTGCTGTTCCAGTATTGTACCAGTGAACTCGCAGTGACCCTGTCAAATAAATATTTCTCCCGAGGTAACACTGTTTTAAATATATCCATTTAGGATCCTTATTTGAAAACACTGGACAAATTAAATGCCTGTAAAATTTGACTTCCCGGTATTTTGTATTCAGATAAACTCCTACAGCACCCACTTCCATGGCAGCCAGCCCATATTTCCAAGTAACTACAGTTTTAAAAAGCTAACTATGCTTTTCAGTATCTATGCATTCATCATCCCTTCCAGTCCAAGGAGTCTTTTGGAGTTCAAAGAAACAAGTGTGAGGAAATCGGATGGGTGTTCAAAATGCTCCGCTCCCAAAAGCTTCACCCTGAGCATCCCATATGGCCTCTTACCATGTACCCCATCCCAACCAGGGATCCCCCACCAGGCTCCCTTCAAGACTGGGCTGTAAGAAGCATTCCTGCACAACAAAGGGAAATGATAAAACTAGGGAAAATGCTGCTGAGTGAAGCACTGTGCTCCAGAAGAAGTCACAGTAATTGAAAGCGACTTCAAAATATTTCAGATTCTCAGCAAGGATTTGGTAGCAGAAGAGAACACGCTGTGATGAACCATGTTTCTAACGTGGTATGAAAAGCAGTTTCAGTACAGGTTGCCAGAAAGTGTCAAACGGGCTAAAATATGCTTGTTGATAGATAAGCAGATGATGCCTCCGATGGCAGGAGTGAGGAGGAGGGAACAGTCATAGGCAGGCAGAGAAACCTCACCTTGCAGAGGCCGGATGCACGCCTCTGGTGCAATTGCATTTTCCTTTGCTCTCACATTTTGAGGAAGGTTAAATATGTCAAACATGAGTTTACAAAACCTCCCCAACAAATCCTCTTACTCACATGATCTTTCTCAATGGTCCCAAATCTTTCCAGCTACATAAGAAGCGATGCTATTTGCCTTGACCACTTCAGCTGCCACCTCTCCAATCTCAGGGATTCCTGTGCCATGGAGGTGAGGGGTTAACTTCCACACAACACCCAGATCAAAGAGCATTATCACACTATCCATATTTTGTCACCCATTCTTCCTACAGCCTAACATCTTGTTTGATCCTTTGTGGTGCCGGCTGCCCACTGAGCAGATGTCTTCATCGAGCTGTCCGCAGCGACCCTCAGGTCTTTTCCCCTTATGGTTACAGTTCATTTACGGAGCAGCAAGGTGTACAAGAGCTCCTTCCATGGTGCCTAACCTCGTATTTGTCAGTGGTGACTTCTGTCTGCCTCTCTGGTCCTCTTTGCTTAACTTCAGCACTACCACCCTCTTCACAGGACCGCCTCCCACCGGTGCCCTCATGCTGCCAAGTCACCATCCACCCCTTTTATCCAGACTGTTAATGAAAATATTCAGACACACAGTCACGATGCAGTCACTTAGAGCAGTCCAGCATCACTTTATTCCCTATAGAAAAAAAAGCTGACGCTTGACTTGTTTTCTGTTCTAATCCAGAGAGAGCTTTTTTCCCCTGCAAGGTTCGCTTAGACAGAGGCTCTCTGAAGATCACAGGCTGGTTCTCTTAGACCTATCACTTTGCTGATGTAGTATTTAAGAAAAAACACACAGATTTCTGTTTTTTCGTACAACAGCAGAACAGTTTGGGTTGGAAAGGATCCTCAAAGGTCATCTAGTCCAAGCCCCCCTTTTTTTCCATGTTACATCCTCATCATGTAGATATCTTTAACCATGTTTTTCCAGAAGAGCTGGTGCTCAAATGATGCACACAGTGGTCCT
>JASSUY010042647.1:21908-35319 GCA_032466535.1 Forpus xanthops
CCATCCCTTGTCCAAAGCCCCTCTCCAGGTTCCCTGCAGCCCCTTCAGGCACTGGAGCTGCTCTGAGGTCTCCCCTTAAGAAGCCTTTTCTTCTTCAGGCTGACCCAGCCCAGCTCTCTCAGCCTGGCTCCATGCAAGGCTGCGGTAAGGACTTACATCTCTGTGATGATGAAACCAGAACCAGAACAGCAGAAACAAGCACAAATTAGCAGAGAAACTCCTGAAGCAAAGAGTATCTGATGGGAAAAAACAATTTTGCCCTCTCTGTGCAGCATCAGTCAGCAATTTCCAATCTCTAAGCAGCATGCAGAAGACAACTAATCAAGATTGATCAAGGATGAGGTCCAAGCATAGTTTCTAGATGCTACCAACCACCCCACGCACACACAGTTGACACACTCCTTGGATGTTGTCCACTGGCTACACCTAAGTGGCACAGGCAGCAGAGTCATAGAATGGGTTGGGTTGTAAGGGACCTTAAAGGTCATCTCTGAGCAGCTTCACCTCTGGCACACGCAATGGGGCTTCAGGAGCTGCAGCTGTTCCTCACTCACCCTTCAGTAGGGTGATGAACACATGAACCGAAACCCATCACCAGATGGATCACTATCACCAATGGGGAGTTACGTGAGGAAACACCAAAAGGCCTAAAGAACATTGTGTTGCATAAGAAAGTCTTTTTTAATTATAATAACAGCACGTTAAGTACAATTATACTTTGTTCTGCATCTCAGAGGTGTTCTGTGGTAGCCAATGCTTATGGCCAATGGGATAACATAAGGCAGGTGAGAAATACAAAATCCTATGTAGCATGAAATACCTTTAAGAGACTTGTTTAGCAAAATTAACTAGTAGTTTAATAGAAAAAAGCTTGATGTATGAGAGTGCTCCAATTTCTTCATAGAAATTAACATTTCAATCCTGTTTTTATCTAGAAGTCATTAAACTGTGCAACATGAATTATTGGAACTGTAGCAGAGAATTAACTCTATTCATCAAGTAAGTCCAAACAGTTTAGAGTGCATCTGTAATGAAAAAATAGCTCTACATTTCTATCTCTTCTCATTAAAGTAAACCAGTTTTTCCTCTCTCAGTATATAAAACTGTCTTCTCCTCCTGTAATTTATATTACCATAAGCCAGCTCACATTCTAAACTATTACACGCCTCCAATTAATTTTTGCAGCTTTTGCCTGAAAATTTAATGAGATTGTAGTGTATGAACCTGCTGACTCCAGATTACGTGTGTGCTTCCAATATTAATGCTGGCATAATAAAATAATCTGATACATACTTGATGAGAGGTTTTCACTATTGTGAGAGTAGTTAAGGCAATGTGTAAACCAATTCGCTGATTTGCTTCCTCCTCCCACCACGTTGGGAATAAAAAATACCTCCCCAAAACCAGCAGAATTTGGCAGTTTGAAATTAAGGAGTCCCATGTTAAGCACCCATGAAGCAATCATTAATGTAATATTATCAGTGCTTCCCCAAATATCTTAACTCAGCTGTTTTACTCACTGATTACAGTTATTTTAAGGTGTTGTGAGACACCTCTTTGTTTTTGAATGCTGAAGGAGGACAGGGACATGTTGTGATTTTCTTTTCCCCAAAAGAAAGGGCATATTGTAAGCATCTCTCAATGCCACCCTGCTGGTTTGAGGAGCAGGTATGGAAGGAAGAGCATCCTCTGCACTGTTCCAAGCACACGCAGCCCTTGCACACACAAACCACCTCATATCAAATCCACCCTCTACCTCAAAGCCCATAATGATTGAGATCTTCAGAGTTTGGGCTGGGAAATGGGATGGATTTGGATTACCAAGAGTTTCTGTGGGTCGCTACCTCTGCAGCTCATTTTAGGGGTGCAACTTCAATTTCGCAAGCTGTTCTCTTGCCTATTAAACAAATCACCTGATCTTCAGAAGGACACATTCTTTGAGACTAAAATTAAAGAGGAAAACAAATTGTAATACCGCTTTCCATTGCAACTTCAATTTTGCGACCTCATATTGTGCATAATACGATTTTAATATCTATGTGCCCGAGAGAAAAACTGGCAAATGCGATGCTCTCAGAGATCAAATAATGTTATACATAGACTTAAAAATACACATTTGGCATTATTTGGTAGAGCCGTGGATTTATATTCACAGGAAACTATAAAATGCTCCTGTTGAACCATGCAGCCCCTGGAAATACCTAGTTTTTCTCAGAGGAGAGAAGCTATGCCCAAGGAGCTGATGCTGCTTGGAAAGACATTGGATTTGGGATCCCAGCAGCTTTTCAACTCAGTCCCATTGCAGCCCACTCTCAGGACCACAAGACTAACCATCATTAGCTACCCCAATTAAACCATGCCCTTATTCCACTAAACTCCCACATTATGCCCCATCCCTGGCAGCTTTAAAGGCCAGGCTGGATGGAGCTTGGAGCATCCTCATCAAGTGGAAGGTGTCCCTGCCCGTGGCAGGGGGTTGGAACCGGATGAACTTTAAGAGGTCACTTCCAACCCAAACCATTCTGGGATTCCTTGATTATCTACCTGTTACAAAGAAGGGAGAGAAACACTCATGGATGTAGAGAGAAATTCAGATCCAGGGAGACTGTGGTCTGGGACACAGCCACAGCAAAGCCAAAATGTTCGGGTGCTTGTCAGAAGAAAAGGTATCACACTTTATACATGATACTGAGATGCTCAAAGCCCTGAAACTCAGGTCTCTTTGAGGCAAAAGGAACAGACTAGTCTGATAAAAGACTGGGAGAAAGGATGGACAGAAGTGGCAGGAGAAATAATAAACGGCAAGTGTGGAGGCCAACGACTGCACACTTTAACAGCTCCCAGTGGCTTCAAATCAATTTACATTTAAAACAAATGAATCAAATCTGATAATCTCTGATACCACTCAACCTATTTGCTCCAGGGCACTGAAATTCAAATATTCACGAGTTCTGAAAATAGGCTTTCACTCCTACAACATACAAATGAAGACAAAGAGTATCACCACCAAACACAATCTTTCCAGGCTTTTACACACTCAAATGGTAAAATCACATTCATGGTGTTCAGAGCATTTTGCTGCTGGGACTTTCACCCCTTGTAGTCAGTCTCCAGCATTTCTAAGGTAGTTATAATAAAACCCGTCCTGGTTTTCATTCCAGAAACCCACATCCACCCAGATGACACCATGCGAATGGAGCAAGGCCCAACAACCCCAGCATCTCCCTGGCACACAAGAGCCCCCCATTGTGACACTGGATGAGTCTATACCAGAAACCAGATTATCACACTGATCCTGGCTAAAAATAATCCTTCTGGTTCAGCATGGAGTTATTTTCAACTGAGACTTGATTTTCCTAACACAGGCATGGCAATAGGAAGCCACCATCCAGCATGAGGGATGCGAGAGCCTGTACTACGCACGTGGCGATGCGCATATATACACCTATATACACATGTGCACCCATAAGATCTCACTGGACCCTTTTGAGGGTGAGATTACCTTTCTTTTCCCAGGTTTTTTAATGTCTACCTTGTACTTTTGTTTCCTACATCCATGCCCTTACACCTAACAACAGCTTGTACCTTTGCACGTCAAAGGAAACATGTAATTAAGAGATGCGCACACTCTTCCTTTCCTCCTGTCTCTTCCCCTTGAATGCCACACCAGATAGCAACTCCAAATCTGCATTTAAATAGAATATTTTTAATGTATGAAAGTGGGCGGCCTGGGGGTAAAGAGGTATTGCATTCACTGCACAAAACCGCATTTAAAATGTGATACCAGGTTTTAAAAATTTATTGGATCTTTTTTGTCATTCCAGTACCTTTGTTTTATTTTAACAAAATCTTCAGCTCCACGGAGATATTTGGATTAAAGCACGCTAATAAAAATGATGTGATATTACAGCGCGTTATCAATTTAATCTCGAGAAAAGGATGATATTCAATCACATCTCATAAGTCACTATCTCTGGTAATTCCGGCCATTATTCAGTGTGAAATTCAAGCAGTCTGAATTCATTAACATAGGCTTGCTCCAAATCTGCATTTTTCAGACTTTGTCAGAAAACACAGCAGCCCAAACTCAGTGACCTGAATCTAACAAGCTTTCAGCCGAAACGGCCTCGCTCCCCATCCCCAGCTCCCTTCCTGCGCCAGGACAAAGCCACACTGCCAACGACCAGGTCACGACCGCAAAGCCGGAGCCAACATGGGCTTTATGGCAAACATTCCCTGCTGAGCTCCCAGTGTGGCATCCCCGTGCTGGGAGGGCGATGTGGGCACACGATGCAGGGCTCCCCATGAAGAAAGGAGTTCACCCCTCAGCAGCCAAAGAGCAAGAGAGAACGTGCTAGCATGGAGTGACATATGTTAGGAATGAAGTGTCATATCGCATAGGACCGGTCACGGGGTGATGGGGACCAAGCAGCTTTGATGCTGTGTTATCAGGTCAGGCCATCAGGAAAAAAGTGGGGGGAATGAAAAATAATGGTGGGGTTTGAAATAACAAGGAGTGGCTGCTAAAACCATGGGTGGTTCATGGCCATGATGGAGACCTAATCCTACACTGCAGAATCCAACAGCTAAACCCTGTTAAAGGGCAAAATCCAGCCATAATTTAGCAAAGCCCTCTGGCTGCATGATGCTCAGTACGTTCCCCTGTCACAGGTCTCTGTACCCTTTTGCAGCTGGCAGATGCTCTTCATGCTTTGTTGCCTTTTGCTGGCCACCCGGCAGCTTTTCTGCCCAGCCAGGAGCAGCCTCCCACCTCTACACTCCCAAGCCCAGGACCATGCGATGTCCCAAGCAGGAGCATGCTCTCCTCTGTATTGTCCATTGATCTTATCTATAAAATCATGATGAAATTAACAATTTGCTTCTAATTAGAGCATATTTTGCTCACCCATCACCTAAGTTTTGACCATAGAGGCAACCTAAGAAAATCTAATACCATAGTGCCTGTGCTTATCACTGCACAAAGCGTATAACCACTGTATAGGAACAGCACCCCAGCTAACTACAGTGGCATTGGTCCTGGTCACCAGAGGAAGTCTCATCCCACCACATTTCTCAATGCATATAAAAATCACAGTGACACAAACTCCATCACTCTTGTGGGATGGTGGGTTTAAGAAACCCAAGTGGTAACTGCAAAGGAATTACAATGATGTGCCCTAAAGGCACCTTGAACAGGCTGCAGATGCATTGGTAGGCTCTACCCTACTCTCTGCAAAGCCTGTGGCATTAAAAAACCCTTTGGTTGGGTAAATTTATACTTGCTTCCCAACAAAAATAAGATATTTCAGCATCACCATATTTACGGTGGAGCTTCTGCTACTGAAAAAAGGCGAATTAACTGCACCCTAGTGAACACTTCTGCATCAGCATCAGTTTTTAGAGATTTGGCTTTGTTCTACCTAATTCTCACTCCAGACAAGACATGCTCATCCATTTACTTGATCCTCCATCAGACACCAATGAAACATCCACCATCGACATCAACCACATGGTAATACCTGAATATCAGAGTCCCCAAGAGAGAAAAACACCTCCTAAAGGAGCAACTTAAGCCCCAAGAGCAGTAAAACCCCATCAGCAGTCACCACCAATGGACTCCTGCCTCCTTCTGTTAACTACTATAGTGCATTTATCGTCATGCAGAGATGGATCTGTGGTAAAACTCCGAGCCTGGAGAGGTGAAAGCTATTATTTGAGATAGCAGACGAGGCTGTTGCAATTCCAGAATAAAATGGTAATGTGCTGTTGGTAGCAAGCAGTACATTGTTTTAACGTGTTGTGATATTTATAAATATCCGAAGTTTAAATAATCAGATGACAGAGAGCTCCTTTTCATCTACTGAATGTTTATTATTCTTCACACATTAGCACTTTTCCCCCCAAATGTTATATCTTCTGCCATTTATAATTAATTTTAACAGCTTCTGCAACTTATCCCACAGGTTGTTGCTGTTTCTTTTAAACAGCGTGCTGCTGAGAAATTGATTTGTTTGCTCCGTATGCCTACAGAAATCACATTATGAAATATGCATAAATGTCATTTCTTGGGCTGCTTCTGAGGATTAGCAGAGGAGAAAAGCTTGCTGAGGAAAAGGAAGAGACAAACAACAACAAACCTCAACACTTTGAATCAGTCACATCCCTGGCCAAAAGCAGCTCCCTTGCTGCCCTGGTCTGCTCCTATCCAGGGGTGGGAAGAGCCAGTGGGACATCCCAGCGCTTCCTCTCTCCCAGTAAACAAGCTCCCGCCAATGTGGAGGGGAATTAACAATGCTAATTAACACATGAGGAAGCAACCGTGCACCCAGAAAGCTCTCTCACGGGTGGAGGTCAGGAGAAACCCTGAGGTGAGCAGTGGTGTGGCGGCACATGCTCCATGACCACCTCCAGAAGGTCTCCATGCACCTCCATGCGGGACAGCAGCAAGCCCGCGGGAGGATGATTCCCCTCGGGAATTACACTTGGCCATGACCCCTCTGCTGAGATGAATTGAGGACTGTGGCTTGCTGCATGGTGATGGTGAGGGAGGGCAAGGGAAGAATCCCCCTCCCTCTGGTCCCTGACCTCAGAAATCAGATCTCTGCAGTGCTGCAAATGTAGCAGAGAGTCACCAGCCGCAGCAATCTCTCATCAGCATCAATGCATTCCTCCTCCGGCTGCTCTCACTTCCAACAATACAGAACCTCAACTGATCCCACTTTATTTACTGGTTTAGAATTGTAGAATCCCGGAATGGTTTATGTTGGAAGGGTCCTTAAAGCTCATCCAGTTCCAAACTGCTGCCATAGGCAGGGACACCTTCCATAGAGCAGCTTGCTCCAAGCCCCTGTGTCCAACCTGGCCTTGAGCACTGCAGGGATGGGGCAGCCACAGCTTCTCTGGGCACCCTGTGCCAGAGCATCAGCACTTCATGGTGTTTTGACACCTCATTTTGATGGTGTTGTTTTTGGTACATAAGCATTATCTATGATTTTTTCCAATAGCCATCACTTCAGACTCATGCATGGATCACTTATTTCATCAAAGCAAATTCGATCACCAGCCCTTTCCCATGCACAGCCAGTGAACAGGTCTTGCAGGTCTCTTCTTTCTACCCACAGCTTAAAATCCCCATCATCCACAGGGTTAGCACAGATCTCACAGATGTTACCTGAGATGGTCATGCTCGCAAGAAGAGATTTATTACCAAGAAAAAAAGGCATCGCGTCCATGCAGTCCCATATACGCTGCCACCATGGACCAATAAATCACAGCACTGTGCACAGCTTCGTTAGAAACAAAGTTTTCCTTAAAGGCTGGACCCTGTTGTCTGGGATCAGAGCAGGAACATCCTCCCATACCCCGTGTATGCTGTATGGGTGCGATGGCAGCCTGAGATGGAAGGAATCTTTCCCATGGTATCTCCTACTGCAAAACATATTGAATGACAAGTTCTGAAATGCAAACCAGATATTTTTCTCGGAGACTTCGTTAGACACATCACTCTCCCATATTATTACAGAGAGCTGTCAAAACAGCCTGGTGGGAAAGCTCTTCCACAGACATGCCAGAGTATAAATTGTCATAGTATAAAGTAAATTCCATTAACAGCTACATAGTCATTATTTTGCATAATAAAAGTAAAGGCTCTTTGCTTCTGATCTCTGTATTTACCATCGAACCAACAAACGCTTTCTCTTTTCTGATGCCTTTGTTAAAATTACAAGATAATTGGTTGCTGTTGCAGATATTAATGTCTGATAACAAAGTGCCTAAGGCAGGAGAGCTGAAGTGGTGGTGAAACAGCGCTACCGGCAAAGCTCTAACTCCTGTTCTCTGAGGATTAACCAAACCAACTCAAAGAATATAATTATTTTTAATTTGGATCACCACAGACATTATTTGAAAGGAACATGTTGGACATTCTGAGCAATACCTTTAAAACCCACATTCCTCTTTATTCTAGCCATCAAACAATAAATAAGCGAGATAATTCAACTGATTTCAGTGTGAGATCCTGAGAGACAGTAAAGGATCGGTGACAAGTCCTAAGATAACCTGGGTAGCTGCTCCAGAAACAAATGCATTCCCATTCATATGGTTTAAGGGGCAAAAATAAAGAGTAATTGTAACATACCATGAGTCCCTCAATAATTAGTGCCAATGCACTGCTAAAAAGCCTGCGCTTATACAGTACGTCCATTTTGGTTGGAAGCAAGAATGATGACACATGCAAATACTCTGCTCTCCCCGAGTTTACACGCAGTTGTGTTTATGAATCAAATTGCAGCTTAAAGCTTCAGCCGTGATGAGCAATTCGGAAACTCACTGTTCATAAGCATCATGCCAATTGAAGCAAGCTGGTTTGGGGATATTGTATATTATTTATTACAATTCAGTCTGTCACGGAATTAAGCACATTGAGCCAATTTCAATACGAGCGTTAGGGGAAGGAGAGATTACATCCAAATTAATAAAGTTGCTTTTAAAGCACAACAATGGCATCTGGTAGTATTTTCATAAACTGAACCACTGATGGGACCAAACCAACCTGCAATAACTCATTCTTCACCTTCCCGGTGTCCTCCTTTCCCTGATGAAAAATTCAGGGCATTTCTATCATCTCCTATGGGAAGCCTGATGGCTCAAAAGCTCAAAGGATGGCAAGGTCCCAAGATGCAAGCAAGAAACCAGGCACAAACATCCGTATCTGCCCTTACAAAGGATTCCTCACTATAGTCCTTCACTTCTGCTTTTTAAATCATTCTTCTGTGATGGACATGATACCATTAATTTAATTCCAACTTGCATTTCCTATTAGTATAATCTGCCGAGTTATCTCTATAGCAGCAGCAAAACCACTTTACGGTGAGCTATATCACTTCCGAGTTAATTACACGTATTTGGGGTTTGATAAATGAAAATAGCGGACATGATTAATTGAAGGACAATCAATAGGATCCAGCTATATTAGACAGCTTGATGAGGTATCCAGAGGATGCATATAATCTATAGTAATCAGCTAATTGAAGACTGTGGACTAAAAAGATTTTAGGAAATCCCAGCTTCAAATTGAAAAATACCCCAATAAAATGGATTGGAAGAAAAATATTTGCAAAACCCATGAAAGTTTAAGGCCTGTTTGGATTTTGGTTGGTTTTGAACAACAATTTTTGCTTCACTGTCTTATAAAACACTACCTACTGTGAGAAAACACTGCAATGAATTTGAATCCTGAAATGCATTTCTTATTTACATCCACCCAAACTCCGAAATTGTATTTTCCTTATGATTTCCAGCGCTGTCGGAGATTGTTAAATAGTTTCATTAAGACACTCTTATTTGTCTTGCTTTAGTCGCATTACCAGACCAAATTAAACAAATAGTTGAACAAATGAACCTTTTCCATCTTTTGACATGAAACCAAGGGCGCAAAAAAGCCATGCACCAATGATGGTTAGGTTTGTGTTTCCAAAGAAGAGCACAAGAAGGGAGAAAATAATCAATAGGAGCAAAGCTAGAGCATTTCACATGTTTAGAAAAGTATGGACATAGCAAGTGCAGACTGTAAGCCCATGGTCTATATGCATTATTATCATAAATGCTGACAACTGTTAATCTACTGTAACCCTGATTAATGGTTGCAGTTGTCCATTAATACCAGGCATTTTAACTTACTACTAAAATTGATTAGTCAGTTAAGAATTCAATCCTAATGTTCAATAAAACTGCACTTTCTCTGCAAATGCAATATGAAATGAGGTGATGCATTTAGCAGCACTCACGTACATTAAGAGGGTGCATAGTGAAGAAGTGATGCCCAATGCCATTCCTGGCTGTCACAGGCACTGCATCCATCATCATCTTCCCTGCAGCCCTCCTGAAGTGGTGAGAGAGATGGAGATACCCTATGGAGTTCTTGGATGAGGGTCCCGAAGCACTGGCACAGGGTGCCCAGAGAAGCTGTGGCTGCTCCATCCCTGCAGTGTTCAAGGCCAGGTTGGACACAGGGCTTGGAGCAAGCTGCTCTATGGAAGGTGTCCCTGCCCATGGCAGGGGTTGGAGCTGGATAAGCTTTAAGGTACTTTCCAACTCAAAGCATTTTGGGATTCTATGATTCTATGAATTCTCAGGGGCTGGGAAAACCCACCCAGGCAGGGATGGAAGCAGCATCATTCTGGGCTATGCACAGTGGGGTGGATGGTCCCCCTGGCTGGGAGCCCCAGACTGAGGGTTCCTCTGTCAATGGATGGGTCTGACATAGTCTTACCAGCTATACCTCTTCCTCCTCAATGCCAACATGCACTTTTCCAATCCTAATTTCAATTATCATCATTAGCATTATTATTATCACCATCATTATTATTATTAGCATCATTATTATTATTTTCCAACCCAGCTTCCTTTTGCAGCACAGCCCACAGTCCAGTAAGTACAGAAGGACCAGCCACACATCAAGGGGGAAATGTCAGTTCTCTACCATTCTTCTTCTCCCTACAACATAATGTGAGGGTGCAATATTCCACAGGACTCTATAGAGGCCCTGTGCAGCCTCTGACACCATCGCTATAGGTGTGTCCCAGCTCCTTCTGCAAGCCTTTCTTTCCAGTGCAAAGAGATGAGCTCCCACTGCCAAAACCATCATTTGTCACGAAAGAAATACCTTTTAAAGCTGTCTTCAAGTTAATCCTAAGATTATCTTAAAGGAACTATTTTCTGAACACATAAAGCCATGTGAATAATTTTGAGCACTCTTTGCCAAGGGTCAGGTCTTTTGAATTGAAAGCATCACACTCCCTTTCCTAGAGTACCAGGTAACTCTGAAAATGGCAGCTATAAAAGAATCAAGCAATAGAAAGAGAATGTTTTTAGCACTGGCAGCAGCAGCAGCTCACACCTCCTGATCTAGAGGTCCCAGTTCAGTCTTTGCCCACAATTATGGAGCTGTATTACCAGAAAGGTTCTCTAAGCACATCCTCCTCCAGCATCCCTGTGCAACCAGAAGTCCCAAGTGACAGCAATGGTACTCTGGAGCCCCTGGAGGAAGGCAGAAGCTGAGCCTGGGGTAAGATGCTCATAGATGCTGTTATCAATAACATTTTTAAGTGCTGTTGAAAGCAGACTGGAGAGGTGCTGAGCTGACCACACCATGGTCCTGTTCCAGCAAGATTCAGCCAAAGTCTCCCGAAGTTAACTCTAGGGAGGTGGGAACGGTGTCAAGACTGCATTTAGGAATATCCCTGGAGATTCTAAAGAAGTTCAAGCCCCTGTAACACCAGTGCCACAAGGGCTCCCATTAACAGAAGGATTAAGACCATCCTCATCTTGACCTAGAGTACCACAACCAGTCCCACTGAGCAGGCTGCAGCCCAACTCTCCCATGGACTTATTACCCACTGGCTTGTCAGGATGCTCAGGCTTTTGTAACTTCCACATACAGCCCCTATATGAGAGCCTAGAGCTTTTCACATCCTGCTGTATCCTCCTGTACCAGACACACATCCCAGTGACAGGAGTGCCAGAAGCTCCAGAGAGGGTGCAGTGACAAGACACACCACTCACTACCCATGTTACATTAAGTATTTCAAAGGGACAGTAAATCATGCTAACGTGACGTCGGAGAAGGTAAAAAAAATCCAAAAGATACCAGGAGAAAGAGGAAACTCCAGCACAATAAAGTACGTGGAAGCCACCAAGGACTTGGGTATAAATTCACAGCTGATTCATAAGGACAACCCAGAACACAATCCAGATTTGTTTGTTATTTACCTGACCAGCAGCCTGGAAAACAGCACTTCTCCAGTGGCAGCACCAGGGACATGATCTGATTTTCAGTGTGACCTGTAAGACCAGATGCTGTGGCTGGCATCTCCCCTCCTCTGGTGCTGTGGGTCCACCAGGGAACATCACACCACCATGGGAAAAAGCCCAAGCCTGGGTTTATTCTTAATATAAATGATGTTTTAGCTCCTCCTGCTCTCAGCTAAACTCTGCTGGTGTTCACCACCTGCAGATCTCACCAGTGAAGTAATTATAGCAGCACCCAGCAATAACGCAGAGCCCGCCTCTGCAAAGGCCTTTAATAACATTCATGTCTGTCAGGCGAGCCTTTAAGTATTAACATATGGGGGAAATGCCTAATAGCTTAATATTATTGTGTGTGAGTCTGAAATAACACCCCACAAGGCCTCTTATATCAAACATTAAACCTGCTAAAGAGAAGACGTTTGAGCAGAACCAATTACTCCGCAGTAATTCTTCATCCTGAAAGAGGTATTTTGAAGTTGGGAAGTGTGTGTGTTGTCACAGCAGAATTATTTACGCCTTAAAAAAAACACGTTTTGCCTGAAAAGTAAGTTACAGGAACAATAATACGACTGCAAAATTACCCTTTATCCAGCAAAAAGCTTGAGAACTAACTCTTGCCATATCTGTAGATACCACGTGGTCCTATCAACACTTCATTATGAACTTCTCTCCTTATATTCAGGGAATTAGAAAAACCTTTGCCTAGAGGGGAGTGTTTTCATAAACTCAGTGCACAGGGGTCTCGGCACAGGCAGGAATGTTTATGGAAAATCTGAGATTAGAACATTTCAAACTGGCAGGTTTCAAGTTGCACACACGTAAAGCTATAAATAGGAAGGAAAATGAGCAGAAGAAATAATAAATTATGGACAACCCCACGTTTGTCAGTTACAATGGCAAAGTGAACACTTTCTCCCTTTGACTAAAAACCTGATTCATTATCAGGCTGCTCCAGCTCACTGTTTGATTGCTACGAGTGTTATCTCTGGGATCTTTCAATACCAGCTTGTATTTACAGCCATAGGTGGGGCCCTCCAGGCAGGATTGCATCGCGCAAGGTTGGGCAGTGACTTCCCAAGGATCAGAGAGGGGTCACTGCTCATTACCATGGGATGAAACTTTGACATACGAGCAGGAATTCAAACATAATGCATGAGTTTCAGAGCTCTTGAAACGCACTGAGACCCAGCTGCTGGTATAAAGGCTGTGCAGCACCTTGATGCAGAGGCAGAAGCTCTGATTGCTTTTCTGCTACAATCACCACAGCCTAAGCATCCATACCAGCAGCACAGAGGGGTTCCAGGAGAGCCTGGGCAGGAATGCCATGAGGATGGGCTTGACCCACCACCTCCCAAAATCAGCACAAATGGGCAGTAAGAGGGGATAATGAGCAGAGGATATCTAGATGAGGAAGCACACCTTGTGATCACAGAATCATCATAGAATCCTAGAAAACTGGTTAGGTTGGAAAGGACCTTAAAACTCATCCAGTTCCAACCCCTGCCATGTGCAAGGAGATCTTCCACCAGAGCAGCTTGCTCCAAGTCCCTGTGTCCAACCTGGCCTTGAACACTGCAGGGATGGGGCAGCCACAGCTTCTCTG
>JASSUY010042648.1:0-24356 GCA_032466535.1 Forpus xanthops
ACTGCACATGCTTCAAAGGCTGCCAGCAGTGATGAAGATTGTTGGAAGAAGTAAACGACCCCAAAAGACCACCACCATGTTTTTGTACACATACGAGGAACTTTCTGGAAAAATGATGGTAATCCATATGTAGCCTCATGAATAAGTATGTATACTCCGTAGCTATATAAGAACTGCTTGTGTAGCAATACGTTAGGAGGAGCTATCCCCCGTGTCTCCTGGCGCCGCAATAAAGAGTACCTGCTTGTCAACTAGAAAACTTTGTTGGCAAGTTTGTTCCTGGCATTTTATCCAAATCAGGAGCTATGGCAGCCTCATCCGGTGGGTGCATGGCACAGGTGGGGTTCATCAGTTGAGCGGGGGGTGAGTGATATCTGTACTGACGACTTTATGCCAGGCTTGACTTCACTTAGGGACACAGGGCAGGTTGGTGCTGCAGGTGGGCTTGTGTTGTCAAGGGTGGGAGGCTTTCACATGGTCTGAGGTGCCCATGAGGTAAGTGGTGGGTGCTGAGGAGGCTCTAAGCCTACTGAGGGGTGACATGAGGCAGTAGTGTGGCTGGGAATGATGTGTGGTGGTGTTACGTGACCTGGTGTGGTGCCTTACATCAGAGCAGGGCACAGTGTGAAGATGGCCCATCTTTGATGGGGTGAGGTGGTGCTTAGGGGAGGTCATGTCCTTGAGAGCATGGACTTAAAATCATAGAATCAACTAGGTTGGAAAAGATCTTTAAGATCATCAGGTCCAACCTTTACCCAAGGACTGCCAAGGCCACCACTAAGCCATATCACTGGGAGCTTCATCTAGGTGCTTTTTGAATGTTTTCAGGGATGGTGATTCCACCACTACACTGGGCAACCTGTTCAAATGCCTGATCAGCCTTTTGGTGAAAAATTTTTCATAATATCTAGTCTATATCTGCACTTGGCAGTGCAGGGGGTGGGAGAGGCTTACACCTGTCTCAGTCTTTAAGTAGGTGTGGGTGTTTCATGCAAGTCAGGTGCTATGGATACTGCAAATTATGCTGGAAAGTGGGAGTGAGAGCCTTGTTCTGGAGCATGGAGCACTAGGTTTCTGTTTGGTGTGCAGGTGGCTGGGGATGAAAACATGCATGAGCTTAGTTAGTTCATCAGGCTTGGTATAAAGGTCTTATAGAGCTGCAGGAATGGATGTGTCAGGGTACAGGGGTGTCTACATTCTTATCTTGAAGCAGTAGGTGTCTTTGCTATGTTTCCATTTGCTGAGAGAATAAAGGTACTTGTCAGCTGGGTAAGAGGTTTTTGAGATTCAGGCTGTTTTGTAGCCTTGTGAGAAGGGATGGATTAGGGCAGAGGGAGCTTGCCTCTGAAGTGGCAAGCTTCCAGTTCCTGTGTGTGATCAGTGTGAGTGCTAGGAGTGTGTGGTGGCATCAGTGCCCATCAGCTAAGTGTGAGTTCCAGTGAGAGGTGAGAGTAGTCATGGACTAATAGCATTTCAAGAAGTAATCTGTTGGTGAAGGGGCTATGAGAGCCAAACCCCAGAGAGTTTTTTTTTTGCCTTTGCTGAAGCTTAATTTGCTGTGAGTGCCGTAAATGAGATAATAGCCTGTGGTGGTACTTATGAGCTATATCTAGGATAGATGCTTGTGCTGGATTTCTATTTGGTGTGAGTACAGGCAGCAAACGATTGTGCAGTGGCTATATTGCTTATGAGCCAAGTGAAGGACACTTCAAGGTAATCCAGGTGGGCTCCTAGTCTGATGAGAAGAGCAGCAGATGCTTTATAACTATAATTAGTTCTAATATATAATTAGTTCTAAGACAATAAACAGATAACTAAACAGTATATGTCCTCTTAGAGATTTTTTTTTCATTTTTTTAATATATTACTGTTAATGTGTATGTATTATCTCCACTACAGAAAATGTTTCACTGATGTTATTACTATTAAAGGTATGTGCTAATTCACAATTGCCCTGGAGCCCGTAGAGAATTAAAAATTTTAAGAATTAAAGCATTAAAAAACCTCAAGGCATTAAAAATAAACTATTCCCAAGTGGGAAGGGGAGTAATTTAGCCTTAAAGTATATAAAGATTTTATGTTTTGTATGGCACTCCATACCTTTATCAATAAAATATTGAAATAACAGAGAGCCATACCTACTTAAGAATTAAGGTTGCTGATAATAAATAAATAAATGTTGTAGCTATATGCTGCCACAAGTTTTTACATAAATATTTAACTTGTTTAAAAGTAACTTCAGCATGATAAAAAAAAAATCTGTTCTAAGCAGTTAAGAATTTATGTAGGTTAACAAGCAATAAAAAAAAACAACCCAACCCAAACCCCAAAAGTGTATGTTTCCCACTAATAGACAAATAATATCTCTGAGTCTTCTGTTAAAATCTTCCTGAATTTTTGCACTAAATGGTGATGTTGAAGAAGCAGGGGGGTTGGAACTAGATGATCTTGAGGTCCTTCCCAACCCTAACTTTTCTATGATTCTATCAGATCCACACCTGTCTGAGAAGTATGATTGCTAACCTTGTCTTAATTGGGTAACAGGCAAGGTTTCTAAAGTTTCAGTGAAAAAAATGTAAAATGGTTACTATAATTTGTAGTTTAAAGGAAGAACTAAAGTTTTTGTTGGAATGGAAGCAGTAATTTTATGTACAGTGTAGGCACAATGGAAATTCAATGCCATGTTACTACCAGCTATATTTTTTTTGTTCTGTGAAATTCAGATTTTATAAATTCAAAACATTCTATCCTTTATTCTAATAAAACTAGCAGATCCTTAGATGAAGAATGATCTATAAAGAGAATTCAGAGGATCCACTTCAAATTTTTGTTGTTGGGTGGTGCGCTGGAGGTGTCATGTACATGTAAAACTGTACAACTCCCCACAGTTTAATAGCAAATTTAGTATTTTTTTATTAATTATTCAAATAGTGATTTTTCTCCTATGCCTTTTGCGAACATAAGCCCTATAAACTTCAGTCTTAAAAATGGTGTGCAGTTGATTTGTTGACTCTTGTGATATGAGAGATGGAAATTTCATCTGTTGTTTCATCATGTGTGAGACAGAAATTTCATCCCTTGCTTAGTATTCATGGGAAACCTAAGACTAACATTTTTCAGGGCTGTATTCACACAGCTCTCTCTGTAAGAGGGTGCTCACAGATAAATTTGAGGTCAGATTTCTGAGTATTCACAGTGTCTACTAGCAGGACTGCGCTTGAGGGCACATTGGTTAAACATTTCTTGGCGTACCAGGGCTATGTTTGTCTTTCTTGGTCACTGTAGGCAATTTCTAGAATGGCTACTGTCTGTAGTGCTGCACGTCTACCTGCCCTTTACTCGCTTGTGTTGTTATGTCATGGGGTGAAAATAAGCAACCACAGAACAAGACTCTGAGGCACATTTATTATTAAGGCTAATTAATGAGAGACCATGGGTTAAGAAGTAAGAGATGAGGCAATTGGTCACTAGTGCAGAAGAAACATTTCCACTCTGCATAAATAGAAGAAGAGGCCAGAAGAACGGTGTATTTTTTTGCAGAGAGTTAAGTTATTGCTTGAGAGAAGACTGTGGTATGGACCCGCCAGTGAAGTAGCATCATTCATACCAAAGCTACTCATCATCTCCCACCAGGAAGGTAATGTGGTTCCATGCTGAGTGCTTGGGATCCTCATTTTCAGTAGATCTGGTCTCGACTGCAGGGGTGTACACCTGCGCTGTGTTTCCAACAGCCAGGTTATGATAGCATGGTTTATATGATGAACCTAGTAGCTGTCCCTGTGGTGCTGCTCTCCCCCATGCTACAGTAGTGTATGCACCTCTTTTCCTGCCTTGTCTCAGATATTTGTCTTGTCATCTTTCACGCTTCTTTGCTCTCCCAAGTAAAAGCTTGTCATTAAGATGTCACGATATGCAATAAAATGGGTGAATGGGCTAAAGAGTGGCAGGGGATAGAAGTACTTGTGTAGGGCATTGTGTATGGGGTCACAGGATGGAACAGTACAAAAAGTGAAATGATTTATTTAAAGTTTGTTGGAAGTGTTTGTAGTTATGGTCGATAAATGCAAGCTAATAATTAACTGACTGAAAATTCTCATTGCTCCTAACAAAAAAAAAAAAAAAGGGGGAGGGATTTTTACATGTCAGTGAGAGAATGTGTGAATGAAAATAGAATGAGTGAGTCTGAAGAAAGTGCTGTTACCATACTTCTCAAAACAACTGACATGTGATGTGGTGGTAGCAGTCACAGTGTTGAAAAATAAAGAATCTGTGATGGTATTTAGGGAACGTCTTCCTTTTCGCAGGAAAGACAGTTGCACAGTGTCCAAAAAAGGACTGCAAAAATGTGCTATTATAAAGAAATCTTAAAATTTAAATTTATATTGTTTATAAAATCAAATATTTATTTTAAAAGAGCCATTATAGTAATTCCTATGCATAATGAGGAATAAGTCCAAAATGTGAAAAATGTTAGATGCTATGTAAAAGTGAATTCTACCAGTTTGTTATCAAGTATTCATGTTGTAAAAAGACAGAGGAAGAAGAGGAGTGATATTATAGAAATTCAAGTATATGAAACAAGATACAGTCTTCATTATGACCAGGACAAGGGATTAGTATCATGTTTGAACGAGATAGTGTACATACCAAGAGGGAGCAGGTGCACCTTCTTGCTTAACTGAGCTGCTCTTGTCACCACTTGATAATCCCACAAGTTTCAAGGGGCTTGAAAACATGCGAGCCCACACATGGACTAATGGCAATGCTGTAATTTAAAATTCTCTCATTACTTCTTTTTTTACTCATGTTAGAAGAAAAGGTATTGCAACTGGGTTTAGCAGTGTTTGACAGAATGTGTCATGGCCTCATACTTGAAGGTGTAATTATTCCTTGTCTTATGTGGCCTAGAGTCTGGAAATACCTGTTATCCCTGTGGCACAGAATGCACTGGACCTGGTACTGTGCAATTACATGCAATTAACCATAAGCAATAATGACTGATTTGTGTGGCTTTTTTCAAGTCCTTAAACTTGTGTGATGAAAATTGCCAATAATTTATCAAAATGTTTTCTCAGTATTTAGTAGAATTCAGGGAAAACATCTATAAACTGATCAGCGCACACTGGTATTCCTCCTGGCACACCCATCAGCACTGGCAGGCTGTTCTTCAGAGAGCCCAAATCATAGGTTGAGTCATCTTTTTTGGAGGCTAAAGATAGGCTTTTTGTGCCGTCATTTTTTTTTTTTTTTTCAGTAAATTCTACAAAATAATTATATATCAATGTGTATAATTGGTATACCTAATAATTGTTGTATTTAAAATGGATCATGGTCTTAGTCAAAGCCCGGTCCTTAGAACACAGGAGTTTCTAACATGCAAAGAAAAACCTGTTACAGTCTGGGACTAGTAAACTATTTACTAAAGCATAGAACTGTCACAAGATGGAGAGGACTAGCCAATTTGTGCATTAAGATGTGTGTTCTTTGAGGGTTTTTTCGTTGTTGGTTTTCTGGGATTTTTTAATTTGGAAGGGGGATCATCTTTTAAAAGATTGTGACATGCTAACTAGAATCATAGAATCATAGAATGGTTTGCGTTGGAAAGGACCTCAAGATCATCTAGTTCCAACCCTTTGACATGGGCAGGGATGTCTCAAACATCAACTTCAGACCACAGCAGGAGGCAGGGAAGAAGGCATTTGTAAAATAAAAGTAAATAAAAACTAAAAATCAATACTTTAATTAGAAATTTAGAATTAATCTATGGAGGAATTTAGAGTGCTGGTTCTTTTAATACATTACTAAAAACTGCAAATTAATGTTTATGGGTGTTCTTTGCTGTTTTGTTCCTCAGTTTGTTTACTTCAACAAAACCAGAATTTTAAAAAAGGAGTCAGAGGGCAGAAGAGGTAATTCATTCCTCCAGGAGAATAGGGAGTGTAAGTCAGTAACATTATTTTTAGTGGGCTGTAAAAATTATCAGAACCCTTCAAGGTCAATTTATTTCTTTTCTTTATTTTTCTTTTTTTTTTATTTAAAAAACCTCTCAATAATTAAAAGCTGTTCTGTATGTAAATTACAATTCTGTATGACCTGAAAAAAACAAAACCAGTTTGAACTCCCACAATAGAAATGTGTGAACATCCTTACACAAAAATATGTGAACTACTATATTCCCCTGAAACTTTCCACCTGATGTTTTCAGTCAGAATATAAAGAGATTTACTCAGATTTTTGTGATGATACTAGTCAAATAATGAACTGAATGCCTGATCATATTAGAACATCCAAAGTACTGTTTTCTGCATATTTGTCCTGAATTATTTATATGTACTTCTGGTCTTTTGTCCATGGGAAAACTGCAACCAAGGCATAAATTTGGAAGGAAGAGGTTTAAAGATTTTCCCAGGATGGACTGAGGAAACTAGATGGAGAGTAAGCAAAGCAATAGCTTAAATTCCAGTGCCTCGAATTTAGTGGCAAAGCTGCCAATAAGTAGCTTTTGACAAAATGAATCTTCAGAGGTAGTCAAAAAGGCAAATAATGATAAGAAGGGGATAGACAACCAAATCATCATTACACTTTGTGAACAGTGAATTGTTTTGACATCTATGTCAAAAAGAGGTACAGAATTTGTGACAGTTTAGAGCACGAACAAAGTAAGGTTTAGCTTCTGTTTAAAGAAAAAAACCAAATAATCTGGAATCATTCTCTTGGAAAAGATACTACTCAAGGAGAAATGATTGGATTTTGAAAGTTCTGACTGTCATGAGGAGCAGTGAATAGAGAACAATTAGTCATGCTTATATCAAGAAAACTGGCATACATAGATTAACAAGCAGCATGCTAAGAAAGAGACTTATTCATACAATTTAAAAGATGGATATCATTACCTTAGGATGATTTGAATACCAAGAGTATGGATGTTTAAAAATTAATAGAGAAATTCATGGATGAGAGATCTGTCAGGCAGTATTAAGCACTCTGTTGAAGAAGCATCCTCCAGCTCAGAAGGTCCCCAAGCAGGGGAGTGCCATTAGGGTTAGGATTTGCAAGCGAAGCTTCTTCAGCGTTCCCTGTTTTCTGAAGCTTTTGCTGTCGGTGCTGAAAGGTCAGTATAGGAAGCTGCACAGTCTTTCAGTCATTCTGGTTATCTTCAGATAGCCCGGCTGAGTATACCTGTTCTTAGGTTGTCCACAAGGGTTTGACCATCTGACAGTTAAGAGAGTACTCAAGATAAGGGTGAATTTCTTCTGGCTCAGAAGACTGATTCAAAGCCACTTACATTATTTAAACCTAGCATATGGACTGAATAAAGAATCCTGAACTTAAGGGATATCTAGCAGCCCAGAAGTGGTGATTTTATATTGTAGGGAGTGATACAGCCTCATCTATAACCGACGAAATAGGCCTTAAGCCTGTACCCAGGAACACAGAAGTTCCCTTTTTATTTCAGAATGAGACATAAAGGTAGGCTTAATACTTCCATGTGAAAGGAAAGAGTTGATGAATCTGTTTTCCTCAGTTCAAGAAGTACATTGATAAACTGGAATGAGTTCAGGAAAGAGTCACCAGGATGTCTGAGCCTGGAACACGGTTTGTGAGGAGAGGTGGGGTGTTCAGGGGAATAGATGGCATGGGGCCCCTAACAGCAGGCTGGCAGGTAGGTTTTCTAGATGATGAAGTCAGTGGTGTATGGTAGGAGGAAAGACAGCAGGCATCTATTGCAACAGGAGGATATGAGTAGGTATGGAAGAAAAAAATATATTAAAGATAATTAAGCAGTAGAGCAGATAGCTCACATCGATTGTGTAACCTCCATTCTTAGAGACTTGCAAGATTTGACTGGTAAAATGTTGAGCAATTAGGTCTGGAGTCATTGTTACCCAACATTGAGCACAATGTTGGACAAGAAAGGTACCAAGAGCCACTTCTTACCTGAACAAACCAGTGATTAATGGCATTCAGGTGGCAACTGTATTTAAATAGAAGATAACATCTTGGAGAATGCAAAGAAGATCATTATTCTCCTTTATACTATTGAATAGTAGGGGAGTAACACAAAGCAGTTTCATAAAGAGGAGGATTGTAGTGAGATTATAGTTGCTGACTTTGAAGGTTTATTTTTTAGGTCTTTTTGATCAGTAGTGGCACAGCAGCAGCAGCTACATCTGTAGTTTTGACTTGAAAGAAGAACAAATTATTTTACTTTCTGCTATTTCTGTCCTTTATTGAATGTCTGATTTTTAACCGTGTGGATCATATATCATTTGGTTCTCAATGAATATCATACAACCAAAAATTGATCTCTGTCTGTTTCCCTAGACAAAAGGGTTTAACATCTGGAGTTAAAAGACACTGGGTATATGCAAACTGTGCAGAGGCTGACCCATGTATGTACATAGTGAGGAGCAATCTCAGAATCTTTATTCAATATTAAAAGTTTTGGTGTCTGTAATGTTTATTTTACAAGGCACAAGGGAATGCTAGAGATTCAAGCTTCTGCTAAGACTTAATGTTTCCTGTTTTCATTAATAGAAATTGCAGGGATGGATGCATGATATAGTAACAGTTTTTTTCTTCTGTGTTGTTGACAACGATTAAGTTTAACACAGTCTTCCTATTTCATTTATTTTCTGAGAGTGAGCTGCTTTTTCGGGGGCTGCAGCTTTATAATCCTTGATGTGTGTGAAACAGAGAGGATAATTATAAAGGAGAAGTGATGGCAAAACTCACAGTTTTGTGATAGGTGATTCAGAGAAATAAATTTTAATTAGCAGTTCAAAACCACTACAATCTTAGATGTAAAAATTCAATTCAAATGGCAAGTCTTTCTTGGCAGGTGGTATTTCGGGGGTATTTTCCTCTTTCACCCAGCAGAGGGCTCTCCAAAGTCGTTTCCGTGCCTGATGCAGTCCATGGGAGATTTGCCAGAGATCCCACTAGAAACCAAATCTTTGCGTCCTTACTTCAAGAAATTTCTGATTTCCACAGAATTTTTAGCATAGCAACTGCAGTTCGTTTGTAATATGAGAGTGATTTTTTTTTTATACTTAAGTATATATCAACTTCAAAGTACATCCAGTTTTTTGAAACTGAGTTGTTCCAAATCTTCACCTTTGTCTGAAAAGCTCTGTCACTATTGATAGCACCATTGTTTACCACAGTGTTCAAGCCTATAATTCAGCGCCATCATAAAAATTTCCATTTCTATAGGTATGCACACTATAACATACCTAAATTTTGCTATTTTTTTCACTACTATATATTCATGAATGAATCCTTTTCTGTTATTGTATGACTAACTTACCTAAGCTATAACTTACCTAAAACATTATTTCCCATATTTTCAGCTGTAGCATATGCATTCTGAAATAAGAAATGAAGAATCATGTTAAATCTAGTCATATTGATCTTTTCATCTTCCAGTCTCTATTGGTCTCTTATTTGTTGCATGACAAACAAGCTAGTAAGAATATGTACAGTCCTGTCTTTTTTATGTACTGACAGGCCTCAGTGTCTGTTCTCATTCTTATACTTCAGCAACCATTTTGTTTTCTGTTGAAATGCTTGGTTCATTTCCTTTTCTGTTGAAATTCTTGCTTCATTTGCTAGAATCTGTCCCCCTGTTTGACACAGCCTATTAAAATATTAAATATCTTTCATAAGCCAGTCCACAGAGCCTTAACCCATGGCTTAAAATACCTCTTGCCACTAATTTTTGATTTATTACCTGAAATGCAATACAACCACTCAATAGCCATGGAGACGATGATTTCTGGTTTGGTTTTTTTTGGTTTTGTTTTTTTTTTTTATCTTATTATCCCTTTTATAGAAACAGTACGTATTTGTATAAACGTAGTCCTCATTTATCTTCTTTTATTATTTAATATATTTACATTGTGTTTTAACTTGATTGAAGTGGAACAGGATGCACAGGGAAGTGGTGGAGTCACCATGCTTGGAGGTGTGTAAAAGATACGTAGCAGTGGTGCTTAGGGACATGGTTTAGTGGTGGAGCTATGTCACTGTTTTCTTAGCATACCATACCAGTATTCCTACATTGGTAAAGTAATTCTGTTGTGAGTGTTGCTTAAATTGCTCCGTTACCTGCTTGCATCAATTGTTTATTTTCAGTTTATTTGTTAAACTAGGTATCAGTTCGACTTCATCATGTTTGAGCATCATCTCTGCTTGTATGGAGACTCTAATCTTATTGGTCATCAAGCAGGTATGTATGTTTTACCTTGTTTTCTACAGCATCAACTTGCACTTGATAGTCTTTCAGAAGTCAGTTCAGTTTTATTATTATGCTTTTTTAAATGGCATTCTTAGCATGTGATATTTTCTAACATTCTATATGGTTTTTTTAAAACATCTTCCAATAAATGAACGTTCATATTACGAGTGTTACTGCATCCTCCACCATCTTAGCTCAGGTGCAATTTTATGCTCATCACCTTTGAAGTGCTAACCATTGCAGGCAATATTGGGCAGGGTTTATTCCATTTGGGTTTTAGTTTTGCTGATTTTGGCAGCATTGAAACAAGTAACACGCTACATTGATGTGTTGAGAATATGTGTACTTTCTTCATATACATGTGCCATCCATAAGATAGATTTTTAAATAAATCTAAAGCATTAATATTTATTGCGACTAGCTATTTTGTCCTTCATAAACAAGGACTCTATAAACATATCTATGGTAGTTTTTGACAGCCTCCATATGACTGCCATTAGAATTTGACTGTGTTTTCACATGAGTCAGGTATGAAAGTATGGCCTTGGTACACCTTGTATGAGAAAGAGCAGGTCTGAATGATACTAATGGCTGATCGAGTAGTTTCGGAAATATAAGTAGTTACAAGTTAGGCAAGTCATTGTTAAGCAACTTCAAAACTTGTTTCTCTCTTACTTTTCCCATTCCAGTTTTCACATTTTCACAACAATAATGTTTCTACATAGAGCATTCCTTTAAAATCTGGAGATGGCTCAGCTGGCTTGCTGCAAAGCTATCACATTACCTCTAGATAAACATCATTAAACTGAGCATACGGCTTGGCTTCCCTCAGCTAGAAAACACTGTGAATAGCTTGCTGTTGACATGGAAATGATTGAGTAGGAAATAATTACATATCAATTTTTGTACTTTAGTTTGATTGCCCAGGAAAAAAGTGATACAGTGAAATCAAATATAAGGTTATGCTTGCAGGAGCAAATAAAGCAAGGCTAAGCTTACTGAGCAATATACAGTGCTTTTAAGTCTTTAAGAGAGGTAATGATAGCTTCATGCACATTGTGGTGCCTTAAAAAGTATGGGGTTTAACAAAAATAAATATTAAGTAGGAGTAATGTAGCTGTGTTACTACTGTATATGGTATTCGTGGTATAACCATGCCATTATGTTAGCTTCTACCATCCAAGCATTCTGGTTTCTAATTGATTTTAGCAAGCAGGTATGGTTCCAGATGAAAAAACTCAAACCGAACAAACAAAAAACCCACCATGAAACCACACTGCTTTGTAGTGAAAAACAAATAACAAACGAAAAGCCCCTCAGTCCATCTTATTTTTCAGGAGAAGAGTTAATGACAGCCTAAATTTGTACCTAGATATATGACTTCTGAAACCACAAGGAAGTTCAGATTGGATATGATTGTGCAGGTGGTAAGGCACTGGAATGGATTGCCCAGGGAATCTGTGAATGCTCCATCACTGGTGGTGTTCAAGGCTGGGCTTGACATAGCCTTGGGTAACATGGTTTAATGGGAGGTGCCCATGCTCATGGCAGGGGGTTGGAAGTAGATGATCTTAAGGTCCTTTCCAACCCTAAATATTCTATGATTCTGTTATTCTATGATACATAACAGGTAAAAGCATATCATAATCAAAGGGCTGAAGCCTGAAGTTAGATAAGTTGAGAAAAACAAGGCTCATGGGAAGGGGGGAAATAACATAAACATGGTTACACATGGTACTATTAGCCTAAGTGTGTGATAGAATCTTTGTAATTTCATATATATATACCAGTAGATCATGTATTTTTTTCAGAAATAAGAGGTATATCTTGTCAATAAATTAGGAATTTGTCAGAAATGACTGAATATCATTTTATGGTCTAGATTCTGAAAGAAATCAAGCAAAATATTTGTGACAAGTATTATGACATCAGGAAGGAAAGAAGAAACAAGACCCTCTGCTGCATCCTGAGGAAGAACAGACTCTTCTCTGGAAGTAGTTTAGTGTGTGTAGGTAGAAAACATCTCCTCTGGGCATGGTCCTGGGCAACTGGCTGTAGGTGGCCCTGTTTGAGCAGAGGAGTTGGACCAGATGATGTCAGGATATCCCTTGCAACCTCAACCATTCTATGAAAAACTTCAACAGTATCAGGCTGAAACAGGGACAGAAAACCAAGAAGCTTGAAGCTATATTCAAGGAAGGCTTCTTACAGCAGGGATCAAATGCTAGCCCAAGCCTCAGTGATGATAGTTAGAAAAAGACTTTTTGAGAGACATGGTGGGCTCTGAAACATAAGTAGCAATAGATAGCTGCGAGATTTTTATGACAATGGGTTGGAAAGATTTACCTGCTAGGGTACAGTGGACAGTGAGTAGATAAGTTTGTAAATCTTTTTATTTAAACAGTTTTGCCTAATAGAGCTGAGCTACCTCTATTTACAGAGTTGCTTTGTTAAAACTTCTATGCAATCTGATTTCAGATATAAGGAATATTTTAATTCCATAAAATTTCAGATTAGCACCCAGGTAGCTCCACTTCAAGAGCTTAGCCAACATGCAATCAGGTGCGGAGATTTGAAAACACAGCTTTTTAAAAACAATGTCAATTACAAAGCCTCATTCAAAATGTGCTGTAAAAAGGGCAAGGTTTTCTTCTTGCTATTTTTTTTTTTTGTTGTTGTTGTTTTGTTTTGTTTTTTGTTTTGTTTTGTTTCTTTGTCTCATTTAGTTATCTTTCCATTACAGCTGGAAAAAGTTGTTAATTAACCCTTAGGTAGCTGACTAGGTCACTAGTGGTCTGTCTGAAAATTCCAGATCAGGAACTGTGCCAACCAGTGCAGGAGGGGAAAATAAGGAATCACACAGTGAGAGCTGGAAAGGTGGAAAGGGATGGTAAAGCAAAATTGCAGGAAGAACCTCAACCCTACTACAAAAAAAAAAAAGGTATTCAGAGCAGCATGCCATTACAAACTCTGTTGTAATCCAGATGAGAAGTTGGTGAAATCTTAAGCTTCTAAATAACATTTTTTCCAGTCTCTGGGTCACAAAGTTTTGTTGTCTTCTGTTATTCTTCAAATTGCACTATTAATGCTAAACACAACACAACCTAGGATCCGCAAAAGCCTTTCTGGCAAGCATCATCATTCTGGTATCTTTATTTCTTAATTGTCTTCTCCTTGAAGATGACGGGAAGTGTTGGTAATGCTTTCTGCTTAGAGTGAATTCTTGGCTTGACTGAAGTCTCTGATACTGCTAGCTCACAACAATTAAAGAGAGGTCATAGAAACTAGGCGTGAATTTCTTGTCCAGGTGAAGTTTATAGCAAAGCATATCCTAACTTCAGCAAAGCCAAAATTTCACTCAATAAAATAGTTTACCAACACTTCCTATGCTCTGCAGAAAGACAGAAGCATTTTACTTGCACTCACTTTCCAGCTCTCTTTTGTTCATTCTTTCCAGTGGGAGCCTAGGGTGGAATTATATAGTAGTGGTCTGCCAACCAGCCAACAGGGGAAACAATGACCCTGTGCTAAGAAAGAAGATCTGAAAACAGAAGGCAAGGTCACTAACAGAATTGGTATCAGTCCTATTGGAGAAAGTTTATTTCAGGAGACACAGTAAGAAAAGGAATGACAGAAGTTCATTTCTAGATAAGCATTGTTGAAGACATTTAAAAGATGTTTAAGTTAACCATAGTAACTTCCTTTTGTTTTCAGTGATACTTAATTAGAAATTAAGTTCATGAGACTAATTTCAGGGGGAGTATTCATTGTATTATTTTAATAGCGAAGTGTATTTCTTTTCATTTTTTCCTGTGTCTTGGTTTTATTGTTCTTAATATTGGTTTTCAGTAAATTAATGTTAAAGGCACTTCTCAACTCTCTCAAAGCTATGAAGACATTTTAATAAATATTTTAAGTTAAAGGTAAATACTACTGAAATATGAGGGAGGAGAAATTAAGGCTTGATTATGCATTTCCAGGCATCAAAAGCATACCTCTTGGCTACATCAGAAAAGTAAGACTAAATCCTTAATTCACTCTGATATATAGTTTAATGTCCATGCCCACTTAAGCATGTGGTATGAACCTTATAATATTTCACTGTTATCTCTTTTTTTTTTTTGTTAAACAGAACAACTTACAGGACTCTAAAATTGTTAATATCTAAAAAAGAAATGCCTTGCATGATAAACTATGCCTCTTTGGAGTTTATGTGAATTCAATTTCATCAAGATTATCTTGTGATTCCTTAACAAACAGATGAAAAGTAATCCACACCAACTCATTTGGCTACTCTACATCAAAGGGTAATGTAGTATATTAATTTTACCTTCTGTTTCTTTCATATTTTCTTACTGACTGAGCTTCCCACTGCCATACCAATAAATAGTTCAGAGACAAAGTTTGGTTGATTAGAAAATGAACATGAGCTGCCAGTGTGCACTTGCAGCCCAGAAAGCCAACCATATCCTGGACTGCGTCAAAGGAAGTGTGACCAGCAAGTCGAAGGAGGTGATCCTGCCCCGCTACTCTGCTCTTGTGAGAACCTCACTTGTAGTATTGTGTGCAGTTCTGGTGTCCTCAATATAAAAAGGACATGGAACTGTTGAAAGAAGTCCAAAGGAGGGCCATGAGGATGATCAGGGGACTGGAGCACCTCCCCTATGAAGATAGGATGAGAAAGTTGGGGCTGTTCATCCTGGAGAAGAGAAGGCTGCATGGAGATCTCGTAGCAGCCTTCCAGTATCTGAGGGTGGCCTATAGGGATGCTGGGAAGGGACTCATCATTAGGGACTGTAGTGATAGGACCAGGCGTAATGGGTTCAAACTTAATCAGGGGAAGTTTAGATTGGATCTGAGGAAGAAATTTACTGAGGGTGGTGAGGCACTGGAATGGGTTGCCCAAGGAAGTGAATGCTCCATTGCTGGTGGTGTTCAAGGCTGTGTTGGACATAGCCTTGGGGACATGATTTAGTGGGAGGCGTCCCTGGCCATGGCTGGTGGTTGGAACTAGATAATCCTAAGGCCCTTTCCAATCCTAACTATTCTATGATTCTGTAAATAAATCACTAAATTAATTTGATGGTGGAGTGGTTTTTTTTTGGTTTTGTTTTTTTTTGTTTTTTTTTTTTTGTTTTTGTTTTTAATTATTTTAGCTCACAGTGGTGAGCAGTGATGGCCTCCCATGGGCTAAATATCAATGAACCTCTCCTGTCTCCTTATCCTTCTCCTTCTTTGGGTTTCCTTGCCTTTTCTCTTCAGTCTTGAGACAAACTGTCATCATATAGGCAAGGCAAACACTGGGGAGTTTAGTTGGACAGGGTGTTTGAACTCAAAGTAATGACTGTTGTGGGTGTAAACCTTGTTGTAAAGGATTTATGAGCTAGACTACCTGCTGGGAAAGCTTTGAGATAGCACAAGAATGTTGCCGGGAAAGTTTTGGGAGTATTGCAGGGAGAGGTAGGCAAGATAAAAAGGAAGAAAGAAGCAAAGAACCAGTATCCTATGAGGGGACAACAGTGAGAAGCAAGACAACCAATGAAGAAGTGAAGGTACCCACGTGGATGGTGATAGCTAACCAATTGTATTAGTTCCTTCTACATGCGGGTACTTTGTAGAGCCTATATCAACCATGGACCTTCAGATAATAAACGATTTTGTTTCCTTACCAGAAACAGGGTCTGTGCCTTAGTCTCCACAGGCTGTGGCATAGACTTAGAAGAATTTTAAACCTCTAAACCACCTTATGACATAAAGGAAAATATAGAAAGATGCGTATCTAAGCAGATTTATCTTTACTATTCTGATAAAATCACAGAAATCATCCACGGAAAATACTGCCTACAATTTTATCATCTCTTAGATGATAAGATTATATTATATTTTAAAAATAATATATTTATTTTATATTTATAGTATATTTAAAAAATATATTTTAAAAGGGTATACACACATTTATTGTAAGCTAAGTTTGTGTTAACAAAACTGTTGAGTATACCTGCTCTGAATGTAAATGGAAGGGTTTACATGGATGTAACTGAAAATTCTTACTTAATCATGTCTGCTACAGGCAATGCTTGTGGAATATTCTTTTAAGCCCTCTGTATATAGATTTTGACTGAACTAAAAATGCAGACTTACATTGGTTTAAGTCACTCCAGTTTACTTTGTGAACAACTTAGACAATTGTAAAAATGTATTGTAGTAGTATAGGTAATTTTTTGTAGCTAACCATAACAAAAATATAAATGTTTCAAAGTATGTAAGACTACTTACTTAAAGGTATCTAAAAGCTATACTTGATCCTTCTAAACTAGTTTGTTTAAGCTTTCTGGATGTCCATAGATTCTATAAAACCTTGAACCAAGCACACATTCAGCTCAAAAATTTTGCTGTCAGGTTGAAGTTAGGAATACTGTCACTCTAAAATCAAGGAAGAGAGACCCTTTCAGAGAAAAGTTAATCCCCAAATCTGGATTTCCCAAGGGGAATTAAACCCTTAATACTGACATCTCAAGTGTCGCACAGAACATGACTTGCATTCAGGTTTCACTACACTTGCTGTTTGATTACATCTGGAGACAGGAACATAACTCAATTCCACGATTGCCTTTGTCCAAACCAACCAATATTGCTTAAAGCTGGATTTAGACTCATGCTTAAATTGCTTTGGGTTTAATAATTCTATGGTCTTAATGTTGCAGAAACACACAAAATCAAATAAGGATGTGTAGTTCTGTGTTCTTCTGTAACTGCAGAAATGTGCTTGGATGTAGACAGCTTCTTCTTCAGTGCACTGGAAACATTCCTCCAACAATTTGCCATGCTGTACCACAGTCAGCTGTGGGATACATTTATATGGCTTTATGTAGTAAAGCTTAGTATCAGGAAGGACTGGAGAAGGTTTGCCAGCTTTGTTGTTTGCAACTAGGCGAGTCCAATTTGGCATTCATATCTAGGCCCTCATAGCAAGAAATATAGTTGTGAGTTCTTAGACCTTTTCTATAATTTATTTTAAGAAGCTGTAGTTTTAATACATGAAGCAAAGTTACTTCTTCCCAAATAGTTTTGAAGACACATAACAATATAATTATTCATACTGGAAAGATTTGGATGATTATTTTATTAAACAAAATTTTGTATCTTCATGAAAAATATCTTCCCTGTCATGCACAAACTGAACCTAAATTTGTATTCTTCTCTGAATACAGTGTGATAACATCTCAGCTATGTAATTGCCTCAGTAAAATTTTTATTTTTGGCCTAAGGTCATCTTAGCATAGTTTTATGATTAAGTACGTTTTTTACCGTGTATCTATGTCAGATACTACTGCTCTAATAATTACAGATTACATCTGCTGATTTAGACATGAACCATAAATGCATTTGAATAATTTTTCATGTGAAAATATAGCACCACTTTAGTAGTTGCAGAATGCTACTTTAAGTTGTTAGAATATAGTTGGTTTCAGCACAATTAGGCAATGGCTAATTGGCAAGATTAAGTTAAGTGTTCAGTTAAAATAACCAACAAGATATATCTGGATTCTGCTTATCAGGAAAGGAAGAATCCAGAGTAGTTCCTAGTTGCTCCAAGCTTAATCAAAATTCATGCTAAATTGCTTGGCCTTGCTCCAAAATAAAATTCAACAGTCATGTCCAAAACACATTTGACGTGCCAAAAATAAACAATTTGGAGATTGATGCAAATGTTACGCTTGATACACTGAACAGCTACATTTGTTTTAAGAAACTTCCATTTATTTAAATGCTGGTCTTTCTAGGAGCTAGTGTTTGATTTCCATTCCTAGTAAACAGTAAAATTGATTTGTATTGCAGTTCATGAAAATACAAATAATCATGCAAACACATTCTGATAGATTCTTTTTTTCAACTGTCATTTTCTATTAGTGCACAAATTCCTTAGCTCCCCAAAAAATGCATATGCACAGGCTGATGAAGGATCTTGACTTGCAATATGCATGTAAGTCAGTAGACTGTTTTAGAGGCCATGTAACAGATTTTAGTGGTTTTATTTTATTTTTTTGCATGTAATTCTGTGATACGTCTAGCTGCAGCCATAAGATGCTAAGGGATTCAGAGTTTTTACATCTGAGGTCATGACTAAATAGCTCTAGGCAAACATCAGGCTTCCATAAATCTGAAAAATTACTGACTTCATGTATAACTGCTTAAATCCTGAGAATATTTACTGTTAGATGAAAGGCAAATAAAGTCTGTGGATGCAGAGATACAGATTAAATATATACTTAATTTGACTTCTCAGATTATTGTGTCTACTTATTCAGCAATAAATATGAATAAAATACTTACTATTTCATTTTTATTTTGCTTGACAGTATTGAAATTGAGCATTAAAATAACGTAACAGTAGACAGCTCTGCATGAGCTCAGAATCCTGAATGTGTTAATATAATTGTAGCTACTATGTTGATAAAACTGAGGATCACATATATCAGTCTTGCACAGGCAAATTTACACAAGTTACTTTTGGAAAATTTGAAACTGTTTGCAACTGGACCTAAAAGTTGTTTATTTATCATTGTACTATTTTGTTTTTAAGTACCATTTGGGTGAATTACCTGCACAGTAAAGGACAGAATAGTAGGAGACACTGGCTAATACTGAGACTTGTAAATCCTTAGACATATTTGTTACAACTTAAAATGGAATTTCAGCTGATATTTCTTGGACCATTTATGCTTTGTCTTCCTGAAGTTTAAAACAAACCCCAAATAAAGTTGCCCTTTCAGCCTGAAGGGCTTATGCAGCCTAGTCTATTTGTAGAATCATAAACTTTGCTGATGCCTTTCCTTTGCTCTTTTTCCTAATATTTGCATTATATAAATTTTAAATTAATATCTTTCACTGCTTTATAGATGCTTTCAGACTGTATGGATGCTTTCAGGACTTTAGCATATTCATACAAAAGGATTTGATAAACACCTGTAGTTCCCATCACAGCTGCCTAAAATCTGGCTTTCATTTTTTTTCTATGTGTAATGACTTTTAAAGACAAATGGGTACTTCAGTCTAAAACAAGTGAGATGTCATGCTTTAACGTAGTCTGGAAAATAATCTTTCAGCTTTTCTGACCCCTAATCAGCTGTTTGACCATGTACATTTTCTTGTACAATGCAAAAGCCACCAAAAGGTACATTATTTCCTGAATTGCAGGTAGAATGGATTCCATATGAAAGAAAGAAGAGAAAGAGAGTCAGTGGTAAATGTTCATAATTTTTAATTCATTGTGTATTTCTTTGTGTGGCTCGTGAAATAATAGAACAAGTACCAAGCTGTTTGTAACATGGCAGTGCAGTTATATCATAGAATCATCTATAGGAAGACAAAGTATGCCTTTTAATAGATGAAGGACATACCTGTTTTCATACTATTATTCTTATAATTGTTTCTCCAAGCCTGAACTGAACTGGTGTTTTACTGAATTCTAGAAATCCAGCCTTATTTCAGGTTTGAAAAACTTAAATGAATTTTCGTACTAACACTTGAAAGAGTAGTATATGCACAGGAATGTATTTTTCTGGGATAGTGATGAATACTTTACAAGATATATGATAACAACTGTTGACATGTTTGCAACTGGTAAATATCAGCAATATATCACTGATTTCTTTACTTTGCAGTGTATACAGTTTGGATTAAAGTGTCATTATTAAAAATATGTAACGCATTAGGACCAGATAGCATTAAATATCACCAATGATACAACCCCACTTTTTTTTTTTCTTTTTGAGATTGGGTTTAGCTGTCCCATCAGAATTGGAGACGCCATAAGACCTTTTGTTGTTGTTGTTGTTGCTGTACCATTACATTTATGAATATTTAATTCTTTTAAGAGTTGTTATAAAGCGTCAAATAGTAGAGAAAATGTCTGAGCCAAGACAAGTAATACCACAGAAGTATAGTGATAAGTATTCTCTCTGCTTCTTTTTGACAGTTATTTTGGCCTCTTTACTGAAAATCTGTGTGCTTCCTAAGTATTCAGAAAAAGAAGGAGTAGTTGGAGTTTTTTCCCTTTTTTTTCTCTCCTAGAGAAGAAATGAAGTGACATCCTGCTTTTCTGTTGGCTTTGCTGTTTAGGAGTGCTTAGCATGTGTGCACATACATATAATTCCTTTTTGATGTAATTTTTGCAAACTTCTCTTGTTTGTGTGACATTTTTGCCCCATTTACATCAATGTTGAAATTTCCATTAACTTCCTCAAAGCTAGGATTCCACCTGTTTTGTCTAGGTTCATTGTAGTTCAGTCTAATGTATTTAAAAGCATTTATATATTAATTGCTTCAGTGGAATGCAGTTGTCATGACCAGCAAATTTTGCAGAGGACAGAAAGGATCATCTCACAATGAGCAATCTCACATAAAGGCTTAAACAATGGAATAGAAATACTAAGCTCTGCATTCAGTGAGAAATAGTACGATAAGTGGCATGTAAAATTAATCTTGTTTTTAAAGAATTGTTTTCAAGTAGAATACTTCTGCTTTTATAGAGTTTACAGCTTCATTCCTGCATATGCATTGTTATAAGTAACGCAAATTAAAAATGTGGGTCTAACGAGATGGAGACAAATCTGTTAGCACCACACAGCCAAGAGTGAATTATGCTACTTGGCTGGTTGGGGTATCTAATTGTACTGGAAAAGAAAGAAAGTCTGGAAGTGAATGTTAACAATAAGGAAATATCTTATACAAAAAATAAGTCTGACCCTTTTCCTGCTTGATTCTTTCACCTTTCTTCCCCCATGTCTTGCCTGCAACTGCAGTCACAGTAAAAGCTGTTTAGTGAGCAGTTCATCCTTCACATAGGAGATGGAACGTGCTTTGCATGCCTCTGCTAAGTGTGATTTTAAATTTCTGCTTCTTGGTGTATATGCCTTTGCCCTTGCCTGGATCTGGATCTAATCCCATCTTCCCTGTGCAAGCAAGTACTTTAGCTAAACTTAGAGCTAGCTGGAAGACTGTTACTGCAAGATAACATGGGATACTGTGCATTTCTTACTGGCGCTTCAGCTCCAATCTTCAGTTTTTCTGGTACATCCTGAGTACAAAGGACATGAGAAGATGTATTGAAAATGTATTAACAATGTATTTCTGGAGTGTACCAGTAACTGCAGGTGAACAAGGCTGGAGGTGGTTGGGGTTTCTAAGCTGTTCATGATGAGAGAGATGTTTTGCACTTGTAGTTTTGCTGCTTATCTTGCAGGCAGCAGGGAGAGAAGCCCTTTTTTTGGCTCCTGACAGAAGTTTGTAAACAGTAAGGTTTTCTTTGTTCCAAATTTTCATGTCATTAGACATGCAAGACTGTAATCATCAATGTGAACAGTGTTATCCATAAATATGTATGGTGTCAGTCCCTAGTGTCAATGGTCTCAACTAGTATAAATCACTGTAATTCCTTATGTTTATGTGAACTGGCATAATCGTGTTTACTTGAAGACCTGGGCAGAGTACAGCAACTGTGTACGTTAGCCAGGGAAGATTGTAGTGGTTTCTAATTATTCTGCTTCCTGCTTTCATACGTATGTGGAGTGTGGTGAAGTTGACATGGTCTAAATAAGGTATTTTTCATTTTCTATTTGGAGTGTTGATACCTCAGTAGAACAACATCCTTGGTTTAGGGGTTATGTTTCATTATTGCTTCATAGGAAATGAAGACCCAGTTTAGGTCTGGACGCTTGAGCAACACTGAAACTTTGAGGGACAGAAATATTTCTTTAAATGATGAACTGTTTGTATGTGCAAAGTGTTATACAATTGAAATGTTCAGCAAATTCAGAACTTAAATTCACTGAAATTAGTAAGACTATGTATTCATGTAACAGAGCTGAATCCAGATATTTAGGGCATATAAAAAGAATGAAAAGATTTCAAGAATTTTGTAGCTTGAAAGAGCAATGAGTATTGCAGTTCTTTTCAAATCAAAAAATGATAATGCCTTTCACTGGGAGCAGAGCTTTTACAAAGGGTCTTTCTACTGAGGGTCTTGTAGCTCTGCTTGAAACAGTGACTTCAGACTCAACACTGAAGCCTTTATCAAACGAACAGTTTGAAAGGGGAGTGCACCAAGGACTTGTCAGCTGTAGGACTAGGCTCTTATGCTTCACCCTACCAGGTACTTCCTATAATTTACAGAATGAACAAGCGAGGAGTGTAACTTGCCTAAAGTTACACCACAAGGCTCTGCAATAAAACGCCTTAGCAGGCATACATAAGCTGCTATTTTATCTTTCTCTCATGATTCTAAGTTGGGAAGAGCAACAACTGTTTTGAAATTTAAACCAGAAAGATACTCATACCTTTCCATGTGATTTGTTGGGTACCCTGGCTAGTTATCTTGGTTGCAATGAGGAAACACTTTTCAAATCCTGTTGGAAGTGTGAGGAGGGAAGCAGAAAGATAACTCTCTGAATTTTCTGACCTGAAGATCAGTTGGGCTAAACTGATGTTAAGCTAATAAACATTGATATGATACTCACCACGTTCTTTCCTTCCCCTCCCCCCATCAGAATGATTCTACTAGAAAAAGATAAAATACGTCTTGGATATATGTAAATGAGATGTGCTCAATTAAAGCCCCACTTTCTCTGTCTTCTGTGTATCTATTTCTAGTCATTTTAGTTTTCTCCGTCCTTCTGTCTGGTGTATGTCTTTAAAATGCAATACGGAGAACTGCCACAAGCACACTTGGAGAACCCGAGAAAAGCACAGTTTCTCACATTTAGATGAGAGCCAGTGACAGTGCTCAATCTCACCATTTCATCACAAGCAGATGATATTACAGTGCAAGAACATTCAGGTTTGTAAATGATGGGTTTTAAAAGGTAAAACAAATGTCAGTTATCTGCCGTGTTTTGCAGCATCAGTGCCATAAATAGATGCACTCTTGTGATTACTTGGATGGCTCACTTTAGATTTATGAGAAAGTATATAAAATTAACAATGTGTGCTTACACGTAAGTGATAAAAGCTAGTTTCTGCTTGTGCTAATGTACACAGTTGTCTCTTTACAACTAGAAACAAGATACTCTGAAAGAGTTTCATGCATTCATACTCTAGTAGTTTAATTAATGGGACTGTTTTTTTTATTTCAGGGGAGGAGTGGTGGGGTAGTGGAGGGGGAAGGGGAAAAAATAAACCAACATTTCTTGTTACTGGACTTGGTATATATAAGTATGATTATGTAAAATCTCCATCGGGGTGGCTGTTTGTTCTTTCTTACAGAGTGTTCTGTGCTTGCTGAGTGGGAGGGTCACACTGTGTGAGACTAATAAGGACAGAGCTGCATCCCCCTCTACCACTCCTTGGAGACTGACTCCAGCAACTCCTCGGCACTACAGCAGCTCTGTACAGGCATTTCCACTGCTTCTGGGGGACACACTGACATAGAAATTAAAGGTAAGCAACTCATTATTTGTAGTTAGTTGTCTAAAGATCTCACATGCACACACACATTACGCTGTTCGTAGTTTGTTTTGTGGTGGGCTGATAAGGGCTTCTATGTGTGTGGTTTTTTGTTTTTCAAAATTGCCATTTAAGTTTAGCACCAATTGTGCCAGTCGGTGTCCTATATAAACATAATGCGTACAGTAAGCTTTTAATGTACCATAACCAATATATACAACGGGATTCTGGTCGTGATTGTGGTTTAGGGCAAATGCATTGTATATGCTTGTGGATAGCTGTAGGTATGTGCTAAAATATGCTAATAAAAACAGCCCAACTAAATTAGCAGTAATTTACAAACCCTATTAAGCTGTTGCAAATTGCCACAATGCTAAGCGTGCTCGTAAATTGTACGCACATATTTACATTTAAAAAACTACCTATTGGTGTGTATCGTTATAATTAGCACTCATATCGAGTGGCCTACATCCAGTGAGTGGAAACACGCTTGCACGCAGCGGCACGGCCGGGGAGCGCCGTCAGTGCCCTCCAGGGCGGGGGGAGCCCGCCCGGTGCGGCAGCTCCGGGGCAGCCCTCGAGGCAGCCGAGCCGGAGTGCTCCCGCAGCGCACCCGGCAGCGCGGCCACAGCGCCTTTGCCGGCGCCCTTCACCTGGCCACCGCGCAGGTGGC
>JASSUY010042649.1:0-11627 GCA_032466535.1 Forpus xanthops
TGGCTAGGTATCAGGTGAAGATCTCTTGTATTCTCTTTCCTTGTATTTTCTCTTGTATTATTATTGGTGGTAGCAGTTGTGATTTATGTTATACTTTAGTTACTAAAATGTTCTTATCCCAACCTGTGGGAGTTGCATTGTTTTGAGTCTCCTTCCCATCCCCCCGGGACTGGGAAAGAAAGAGGTGGAAGTGTGTGAGCGAGTGATTGCGTGAGTCTGAGAGCCTCAAACCACGACAAAGGGAAAAAGGAAAAGAGAAAGAAGAAAGGAAAAAGGAAAAGGAAAAGGAAAAGGAAAAGGAAAATGCAGTTATGTAGAGCAATGTAAGAGCAAATGTTGGATTTCATTGTAAAAAGCTACATTTTGTAGGAAAGAGTTCTCGATGTTTGTAAGGACTATATAATTACTTTCCTCCGACAGAACAAGATTTCAAAACTGAAATTTGACTCTGTTCTGCCATTCAATTATTCAGATTCTTTGATATTGCGCTGTCTCCATTCAACCCTGGAAATTAAGACAAGATCTCCAAATTTCAGATTTCTTTTCTGAAACTTCCAACCTATGTGTAGAATGAAAACACATTCATACCATCTCAGATTCTCTCATGTCATCTAGAGGAAAAATGTGAGCCTATCCAGTTTATTTTAAAAAGTCTATGACCCTCACAAATATGAAATGTTCCCCCTTACATCTAACCAGAATTCTGAAAAGTTTGTTTTCTTAATTCAAGATGTCCAAGTAGTGCTAGTCTTACTGGGAGGCTATGATGTGTGTGTTGGAGGGTGGTGTCAGTGTGAACAGACTGTACAGAGCAAGGCTGAAGGACATAACTTGGACTAGGTTAGAGAATGAAGTTATGACCTAGAATGGGGAACCCCAAAAAATGTTTGACAGCAACTGGGACAATGAGATATACCAAGAAATACCTAGTTTGCCCAGAATGCAGGCTACTATTTCTGTTACTGTTGTAGTCTTACCTGCAACTTTCTGTGCTAGTGTATGTGAAATGATGTAACAATTGTTCTGACCTGCTGCATGTTGATATTAGCTCCTTTATCGCTATCTCAGGCAGCAGATGTGCAGAAGCTTCTTGTCTTAATTTTAAAAATCCTTCAAAGCCTCTCATCTTCCCTGTAGTATCAGAAGGTAGTTTGATTTCCATATCACAGGCCTTTAACCTTCCAAATGTTGCTTGCTGACTGAATTTTCAAACAAGTGTGCTAATAGTCAGTCCTTAGCAGTGCAAGCATGTTTTCATTTTCCAATTTTGCCCATATTGGAATTAACAGGAGCAATACTGCATCATAAGTCTTTGACATATGGCAGAACTCTCATTTCTTACTCTTTACATCAAGCTTGAAAGTATTGCTTAAAGATATGATTTCTTAGAAGCAGGATTTTTGATCCATTTCCATTCAAGATGATGCTGGTTGATCATTTTAAGTCTTTATTTAACAATACATTATTGTGGCATAATTATTTTTTTTCAAATTCTAATCTTCATGTGAAAGTTATATTTATACTTCTATACATTTGCTTATTATAAGGTTTTTACAGTAATATTGCATTTGAAAAGAGGTAAACCCTGATATATCAGTAAGACTGAATAGAAAATGCTACACATCTTAAACAGAATTTCATTCTGGGCTTCCACCTTCAAAACGCACACTGCATTTTTCAACAATTCTATTAACTTGCTAAATATGACAAAGAATTCACATAAAAGAGAAACACTCTCATATTAGTACACTGTTTACTTAGAACTGCGTATCCTCTAAAAGTTGTTAAATAGGTAACTGGCAAAGCACATGTCAAGCAATTTATCAGTACTACAGCACTGCATTTTAGAGTACTTATGCTAAATTCATAACTTAAGAAACGGAGAACAATTTCTACTGTTATTAGTATAAAATACAGGTTGATGATTTAAGAGTCACCAACTAGTTCTAAGATAATTCTTAAACATTGCTATTTATTGGATTCCATAATTTCAAAATTTTTCTAGAAGGAAATAAAACTTTCCTTGCTAATCAGTTATTGGAAAAAATAGACTAGAGAAAGTTCGAAAATTATAGGAAATCGTAGAAATCTAGGCTGTTGATTTTCTATAAAAGCCAACATCATAAGTAGCATTGCAGTCATTTTGTTATTTTAGTTTCACTGACTAAATGGTGAAATTAGAAATAAATGAAGTCTATTAATGGACAATTGGAGCAAATTATCTGGAAAAGCAAAGGATATAAATGCTAGAACAAAGCAATATTTTCATTCATTACTTCAACCTATGTCCTTATTTCTGTGATAATTACATCCTTCCTCCATAATCCATATTTGTACCAAAAGATGGCAATGCTTCATCAACAATTCCTACAATGTTTAAGTTTATCCTTATGTTATCAGTTAGAATATGTGAAAGCTTTAATAAAATGCATGGGCTTACAAGATATGCAGTCTCTCATAAAATTTCAAAGCAAATGAAAGGGGCTCCCATTTGATTTTAAGGTGTTTTGGTTCTCTGACATCATGTAAAGCTTTCTTAATTAATATTCTCTGTCTCACTTACCAAACAAGATTTTTAAAATACTTAATAAATATAAAACAGTTAAGTAAGTTTCTCCTATATTTAAGATTTAAAATGCATGCAATTCTGTATCTGGCAATGACTCATCATCATGACTTTATAGACTTTCCTCAAACTCCTGATATTACACCTGACAGTGAAGCCTTAAACATTTTAAATAGAGATGAAAGACAGAGCTTTAAAGCTTTGCATGAACAGAGTGATATAGTTTGTAGTTTTTTTCCATAAAATTCACATAATAAAAGCCAACATTTCTTTCATTAAAGCCAGATATCATGCATCATGTTTCTGCTTGTGCTTTTTCCATATTGCATTTTCCTCACACTTTGTTTCATGCAACAGCTCTGTCCTATACATATTTTAGCAGATTCTATGCCAGTGGTGCTCAGCATGTCTATGTCATAAACAGATCTATACTATTTACCACGATCCTAGATTTTCTTTATTTTTATATTTCACAGAGTTGCAATTTATTCATATAAAATATATTTCTGTTGCAAAGAAAATAATAGAATATCAAGTAATATACTCGCAAGCTATTGAATGGCCATGTTAGAATCAACTAACTGATTCTGTTCTAATTAATTTATAAGAAAAGAGTTATATTTACTTTTGTTCAATAGTTTCCTGTTCTGCTGGTTTTGTTTGAAAGTTATTTCAGCCCTCTATGGTTCATTTATTCTTACTTAAAATTAAAATAATATGAATTAAAATAATTAAAAATAATGAAATTAAAATAATTTTAAGTAAGATAAGACATAAATATACATCAGAAATGTAAATAGGCATGAAAACTGGATCTAAACATTAGGAATAGTGTTTTATGTATCTCAACATCTGTACAATTTTTTTTTTCTTTTGTGATCTCAGGTCTACATTTTAGAAACTAAGTAATCTAGCCTAATAGTCATAATCTGTTAATATCCTGAAGAAAGACGTATATAAACATAGAATTACAAGACTTGCTATTCCTTAAAGGTGAATCAGATTTGTTTTTTTTTCTTTTTTTTTTTAAACTGACAGCCCAGATATGCTCAATGGATTGGATATAAGAACAATATGTCCCTATTCCTCGCTACAAATTCAATTTCTTGAATAGATACGCATCCCACTGTTTTGGTAATGTGACTTTATGCACAATAGGGCACATGTTGTAGCTTGAGATATCCATAATGCAGTATCCAGTAGGTCCTAAAATCATATTTTTGAATAAAACTCACTTTTATGCCAGTTCACCTGCCAGTTTCTGGCAGCTCACTTGGTTAGCTATTGCAGACAAGCTCCTTTTGCTTATCAGTGCATATTCACAGTAGAAGTGACTATTTCGCATCATGCAACTCTCTCGGGTTTTGCCCCTTGTGCTTTTAACAAGCATATGTATGTGCATATAATTTCCATTAAGCAATACTTTATTCAGGACAAATTAACATGCTTACAAAAAAAAAAAAAAAAAAATCGGGTTGTGTCAAATCTTTTCACAGCCTTCTGGGGAGGAAAAAAAGAAAAGAGTAGATTAGCAGACAGGAGAAAGAGATGGAGCAAAAATACTTCTGTTTCTTCGACCCTTGGTACTTAAGATGTTGCAGGCTAATTGAAAAGTTCTTTTTCAGCCTGGGAAAATGTCAGTTCATGCTCTTTCACTCGACATCTGCTGTAGTTAAGACTCAACTCAAACTGTTCATGTTTATTGACTTAAAGTATCTTGCAACAATGCTTCTAACTCAAAACAGCTTTCTAATTTCAAATTGGACCTTTAAATCTAATATTATTAAAATCTATAAGTAGTATTTTCAAAATGAAAAACGATAATGATTTTGCAGTTTCTGATGGCAGTAGATTCTTCTTACATTAATTATATTCCCTCCTAACCTGTGCATGTTTCATGATACTTTTTATCTGAGCAGGTTCTTTCTTACAACGATATACAGTAACTCCCAAGATTTTTTCTCCCAAATTAAATGAATAGTAACAAAGCCTCGATACCCATGAGCACACAGTTTACAATCAAAATTAGCTTTCCTCTTAGTCTCAGTGAAGGGTATTAGTAGGTTGGACATAGCCTATGGTGGCATAGTTTAGTGGAATGTGTCCCTGCCCCTGGCAGGAGAGTTGGAAATAAATGATCTTAAGGTCCTTTCCAACCATAACTATTCTATGATTCTAGGATTCTAGGATTCTCTTTTGGATGTCACTATATCATCAGCATTTAGGCATTGCTTAAACACATGTAGTTTAAGCAATAAACATTGCAAAGCATGTTATGAAACGCTATATTCAGATGAAAATTCCTATATGCAAGCTGAGGACTAGGTTTGAAATGAATGTAAGACAAGAAGTTTATAATGATGTACCATATGCTAAAGGTGTGTTTTTTTTTTTATTTTATATTTGTCCAGACATGCAAAGGTAACTTCAGAGAAAAATGAAACATATCTCTTTGCTACCATTTCTGTGTATAAATACAGCTCTTGCTCACATTCTGATTGTCTCAAACCTCAGCACCGTACTTTTACTTTGGCAAGTGCAAACTCTGAGGTCATTATCATCCAAAAGATCATTTTTCTTACTCTCTGTATTCACCATGTCACCTTTTACCACTTTTCTCTTTCTGCTACCCCAGCCACAGAGGGTTTATCTTTTATTGCTGTAGCTTTGTGTCATTATACCTTTTCACTTGTCAGTGCTACTTTCAGAATGCTCATCATGCCAAACTCCATTACAGACAGTTGCATTTTCCAGCAAGCATCTCCATGCTTTTTCATTCACATAATAAAGGTAAACTAATTCCTTTTAAAGGAAAATAATAGTACTAGTAAAAATTAATAGCAGTAATTATAATATTTATATCCCTTCCTTTGTTGTGAAATGCATTAATAGAAAGCTCTGCGCAAGAAGCTATTATCAGTGCACAAGAGGTTTTACTACAATCCCCATAATTTGAATGAATGCTTTTTATTAAGATATAATGATGTTTTATCTACCTAAACAATCACAGAAATGTTGGAATACTCTGCGCAGCAGAAACATCTAGGTGATGTAAATACAAACATATAGTCTACATACTGGGAAGGACAGCTCAGAAGTACCCAGGCTAAATTTGCATGAATCATTTTGGAATGGTAGACTTTGTGAGCGCGTGACCTCTTTGACAATGGCTAAACGATTTTTGGACTTGAGCTGATTCTAGAGAAAATACAGTTGCTTTAACACGATGCTACAAATAGGTCACTAAGTCCTCTGGATTCAACATAGGTGCATTGTATTTACTCATCTACACCATGGCATGATGAATTCACGTATTCAATTACTCGTAAACAGATAAACAAGTGTTGATTCTGTATTCACCCTCTATTTCCAACGCATTGTAGTGACTTGGTTTGGGTTAGGGTTAGGGTTTTTTTTTTTTTTTTGCTTCCAGTGGTTTTGCTTATTTAAGCCTTTAAATGTGGCAAGTTTTGTATGGGCCGTTTAACCTCTTTGTGCCTTTGTTTCATCATTAAGGGAAATTTATTATTGACTGCAAACTTCTGAAACAGATGAAGATATAAGCCAATGCTACTGAAAAGTAGTGAATTTCTATGGTAACAAAACCTATCAGAACACTATAAATAAATCCAGCCTGAAGACATGAAGCCATTTCTTTTTCATCCTCACTTTTTTGTGATGTGTCAGTGAAGAATCTAAATCAGCTGAATTACACTATTGTGAAATAAGCACAAGGATTCCTTACTGAAATACACCATCTCCACTGCACCACTCTTACTTTCCTTCTTCAAGATAAGATTTAATCACTATGACATTTACTTATGCTTACTTTTACATTTCTATCTCTCTTCCCTTTCTTTTTTACTACTGTGCACAAAACAGCATTGATACTCCAGCTGTGAGAATAATTCTACCTACTCTATAATATTATGATTATAGTTTGTGCTTTGAACTATCAATCAGCTTATCAAGAGCACTGTAAAGTGTTAAATTGAGATGCTTAATATATGTTTGGAAGTCTTTCAGATTTCCTGATACATTTATTTTTGAGAAGATGAGAAATTCCTGTCTGAGAACCAGAATAGTAATATTTTGAAATATCTCTTTAAAAAAAATAAATCGAGAAGAAAAGCCTTAAAAATACATTTTATGACCCTTTTCAATATATTCTCAATTTTGATTGAAATTCATTTTGCTACAAATGAATTTGGTCACTCTCTGATTTGTCCTTTCTAGAAAAAAAAATAAAACCAGCAAAAAAGTATTAGATGTTGATACTCTTAGCACCTGGCTTGCTTCAAGATTTGTTTCAAGTCATTTTCATTCACCTGTACCAGTGTACTGACCTGAGTGGAAAGTGACTTTATTAAGGTGTTGTCTCTATAAGCAATATAAGAGGCTAACCATTCCACTCACACAGTGGAATTAATTTTTTTCTTTCCACTTTATTGTACTCTACCTAAGAGAGCCAGCTGTTAGATAGATGGCATGGTTAAAATATTTTTTAATCATGACCCAGTTTTAAGGGGTGTTCTGGAAGTCTGAAGAAACAAAAATATTGTCTCCTATTTTAAAGAAAATCCACTCTAAAGCCCAAGCCCAGGTAGTGGGAATAACTTTGATAAAGATATCTTTTTCAAAAAAATAAAATAATAATCTTCTATACATGATTTTAAAATGAATAAAAGTGAAAATGATATATATTATATTTAATCATTAATAACTATCAAAAGATTTACTATTCCAAACATTTAGGGTCAGGCTGGCCTTTTTTGTCAGAATGAGAGGTTTTGTTAAAAACAAACAACTCCACCATATATATACTATATAGCAGGTTTTGGAAATTAAGATTTAAAAGTAAATTAGCAGAGCTACTGAAAAAGCAACTTTATGAGTCAGCTTTTAAATTCCTGTAAATCAGCTTACTCTTATTCAGTTAATTCAAGATATAATTTTAAAAATACATGGAAATATTGCTCATCCGAGACATGATCAGAAAGTCTTGAATATTTTTTCAGAAAACTTATTTCTTTTTCCACTATGTCAAATGGCTGAGGAGAAATGGTATAAGGCATTGTGACAAAATTCTAAGTAGCCAGGGATTTACTAATCCTCTTTTAAGAGCATTGAACAATGTGGAAAAGGGCAAAGAAAATGAAGAATTGTATATTTATGCACATGCAGCTCTGCCTTTCTAGATAGAAGTGTGAAGTGAGGATTTCTTAAACGGGATGGGAGAGGATGATGAAAAACAGCATGAAATCTATCCACCATGTGACCATAAAACACATTATAGAGCTAAAATAGAAAGGCTTAAACAGTAAATATTTTCCAAAAACTAGAAATCTTTGTAGTTGGAAAAAAAGACACTGAGGCATATTAAAATTAACTTTACTTTCTTTGATACATCATTTGTATTATCTAAGCACCCAATGTTTTGAATGAGAAGTCCTCTCTAACCTCAGGTGTCTTTTTGTTTCTCCTCATCAATCTGCTAATAGTTGGGTATTTTTTAATTTCCCCTGGAATTTCTCACTTTAGTTTGACATTTTTCCTACTTCTTGATGAGTAAAACTTGGAAGAAAAAAAAAAAAAAGAAAAAGGAGGACAATTTCTCTTAACCTGTTTGAAAAAGCAGAGCTAAGTTTAGCTTAGGGCTAAATTTAGCTTGATCCATGAACTATTATTCCCAAGACTGACTTATGTGCGTGAGGCCATTTTCCTGGTCCATGAGCACTGCTTATCTTCACTAACACAATAGAGCAGGGTGCAGCAGGAACCAGCAGATCCCTGAGGTCATGGGGCAAACCAGGGCCTTGCAGCCAGGGTTGGTATCACTGCCCCAGCCAAAAGTGAGGCAGATTTGGGGGGCAGCCCCAGCCTTGAGCACTGGGATGGGGACAGACCAAGATCAGGCTGGGATGTTAGCCCAAAGGTGGAGATCAGGATAAGGTCTGGTGAGGGGAACCAGGGTCAGACATAGCACTGAAATGGTCCAGCAGGGACATGGGTATGGGAGTGGAATGAAACTGGGCCCAGGGGTGAGGATGAGGGCCAGGCTTCTGAGTAAAACAGTGGGGAGCTCCCACTGAGCTGTTGTGGAGCACTTCAGCTAGGGCAGCCCCTGCCTTATGTTCAAGTTGGCCCCAAGTCCCAGCAGCCAAATCCCTGTGTGTCAAGTTGTACCTGGATTCCTGAGAGCATCGTCGCAAACATTTTAATGTCCCATATATTGCTCCTGCAGGAAAGAGCTGCAGCCAACCCTTACAAATTGCTTCAAATCTGTGACAACTTCCATAACACTGCAAAGGAGGAGTTACGTTATTATGTTACTTCAACTATGTGCCACTTACATGAGGCAATATGTGTACCTAAATACATATTTTCAAGTTTCAATTATATTTGAGAAAGACAACATGAAAAATAGTTTTCACCTTTCTTTCAACTCTTAATAAAGTTCAAAACTCAGAAGATTCAAACTGCTTATGTAAACTTAAATATTGGCATGTTTAATTAAAATATTCTATAAGCTTTATTTTTCAGGTAGCTAATATACCTCTCTCTGGGTAGATGAATGCATGGAAACCACTAAACAATGTCCAGTGGATTTATGATTTTGTGTTATTGGTACAAGGGCTAGCAACGGACTTCTACTAATTTAAGACAAAATAGTAGATGATTCTGGTTGAGTAGCGCAACTGGATGAAGGTTGTTCATACAATCAATCCTTCCTCATGCTCTACAATTTTAAGACACTGAGATGCTGTACTTAAAGCTTTCCTTAGACTCTTTCATTACTTCCCACTTGATTTGAATTTTTCACACTGGGGGAAAGAAAAAGAAATTTTAAAAATAATGTTTTCTGGGAATTCTAGTAACAGACATGCAAAAATTTCAATAAACAATTACTGTACAGACTAATGGCTGATTCAGTACAGTTGTTTGGAACATATAAGATCTTGTGACATAAGAAAACACATTGCTGATAAACTTATTTTCTTAAATGCTGCAGACTTAGCTGAAAAAGTTCAATTACTTTTGAGTTTCTAGTGCAAAACACACAGTCCATGTATTTTGTTTAATTTGTTTTATTTTAAAAACATAATTGAAGGAAACTCATTTCTTCTCTAAACTTAAAAAAAAAAAATCAGTTAAATATTGTTTTCTGCCTTTAATATTTACTTTTAATTACAAATCCAAGCCAAACCTAAAATTCTAATAATTTGAAATCAGATTTTACATGTAGAAAGCTAACTCAGGTTTTGAAATGATGTCATTCTTATTAAAGTTCTTGTTCCTGCATTTGAATACCTGAATCTGGAGAAGCCAGCTACCTTTATATAAAGCTGCTGGTGACAAAGTGGTGTCTGAATCATACTAGCAGTCAATGAGACAAAATAGAATACAGTACTTCATATGATGTTTCTATAACCCACCATGATGTAAAGTGTTTTTGCATAATATACCAATCAATAGGAGTATGCTGATATTAGCATTTTTGCATCTAACAAATCATCCTGCAGTCTACTCCAAAGGTGAGGCACCTAAACTTATACATTTTGATGTTTGATTTACATATACCAAAGTCCTTTGGAATAAGCTTCAACTTTCTTGTGAAGGACACAGACGTACAACTAAGAACTAGAGAAAACTGTGTAAGAAAATTGTGATATGTCATAATTAATTAACAGTTTTGTACTTCAAATGTTCTTGGGTGTACTTGGGTCCACATACAATGGAAATGTTCAACAAGAGTAAAGCTCTTATGTTTTAAAACCATAAAAACTTTTGACAACTGATATGCAGTAAGGTAAATAACTGCATATCCTATATATGATACATATAGGCAGATCTTGTAATGATAAATTTTCTAATATTTTAGCATGTGTGCAATGAAAGATTGTTAAGAGTTCCATGATAAACTTTTCTTATAGTATTTTTTGGGCAGGGCAGGGAAACAAGAGAGAAGAAGAAAAATCTTGACAAGATGGCAAACCAAATATGTCCAAATATGTAGAGTTAAAATATAGGGCAAAATTTTCCTGCTTGAACCTACACGAGAAGTTTTTTAAAGTGTTACAGTTTCTACACTTAGAGTTTTAAATGAGGGATGCTCTTTCAGACAATAACACAGTAACAGTAACTAGTAGGAATAACATTTTTTTACTTGATGTATGTATAGAATCATAGAATTATAAAATAGCTAGGGTTGGAAAGGACCTTAAGATCATCTGTATATGCATGTTTGCATTCTGCAAAATTATATTTTCTTCATGTTTTTAGGTGTCATTGATTTATACTTGGGTTTTGAGTACTAGAAAGCACATTTTTCTAGAAGTTGTTGTATTATCAGGGTGGGGGTTTGATTATTATTTTGTGAGTTTTATCATTATTTCATTGTGATTTACAAAAAATACTTCAGAACTTAAACCAAAAATACTAAAAATACTTAATCCCTATCTTGTGCTGTAGTTCTCAAGTTTCTTTCTGCTCCCTTGCATTAAAAAACTCTCGCACATGCTGAACTGATAGTCTTAAAAACTGCAAATCCATTCAGCCATCTGTGTGTCTCTGATGAACAGGGATGAACTGGAGATAGTCATAAATGTCAGTAAAGTCTGTAAATCCTTGATAGTGTTGCCAAGATTGCAAACATGGAAGCTAGTTACTGCCACTAAAAGAAATGGTGAAGCACAAATGTTATTCTGTGACTTGGAATGCAACAAATAGTTCATACCAGCCAAAAAACTTGAGTGTTCTTTGGTCAATATCTATCAGCATCAAAACACTAAGTCGAAAGTAATCATAGAATCATAGAATAGTTAGGGTTGGAAAGGACCTTAAGATCATATAGTTCCAACCCTCCTGCCAGAGGCAAGGACACCTCCCACTAAACCATGCCACCTGAGGCTATGTCCAACCCACCCTTGAACACTGCCAGCGATGGAGCATTCACAACTTCTCTGGGCAACCCTTTCCAGTGCCTCACCACCCTTACAGGAAAGAATTTCTTCCTCACATCCAATCTAAACTTACCCTGTTTAAGTTTGAACCCATTACC